>BGNK01001059.1:93495-120192 GCA_003297005.1 Symbiodinium sp. clade A Y106
TTAGGGTTTAGCTTAAGCTTGTGAGTTTTGGGTTTACGGTTAAAAGGTATAAGGCTTCGAGTCGACAAGGGCTTAGGGAGGATTTGCAGTGTATGTTCTGCTTTGGGCTTAGTGCCTGCATTTAGGCGGGGTTTAGGGTTGGGTGTAGGGTTTAAAGTACAGGTTAAGGTTAATCAAAACAGGAGCATGTGCTACGTCATTGGGAATACGGCTTGCGAAGGGCTTGCGTGAGCCCTCGCCGCCCCTCCCAGCACCACCCCACCATCCAGTGGCAGCTCCACGCACCAGCCCCCCCTATCACCCCCCACCCCTACCAGACCATACCATGGGGCCAGGGGGGGGAAGGGGGGGGCTGGGAACGCCAGACGCCTGACCATATATGGACCCTCTGGGTTAAACCCTTAAACCCTAAACCCTATATAAACAAAATCACTATATCATGTCCCCAGAACCCTGTTCTGAGGATGATACATTTTCTGTCTGGTGCTTAGTAGGGAATAGGGGAATGGATCCCTGCAGTCGTCCCTGTATAATCCCCAATAATCGTCTCCATAATCCATTCCCTAACCCTAAACCTTAAGCCTTAAACCCTTACCCTAAAGTCTCCCTAATCCATTCCACCATTCCCTACTAAGAACCATTATAGACGCCTTATATTATAGTAGCCTTATAGACCCCTTTAAAGGAAGCCTGAAAGAACCCCTTCAAAAGGAACCCATCCCCCCATTCCAAGAACCAGACAGATGTTTGTGGGGCTCGGGTTTTGGAACCACTGCAGTGCTAGGTAGGTTTCGTCTCTTGGGCTTCGAAGTTCCCAGACACTCCGTTAAAGCCCTTGGGTTTAGGGCTTAGGGTTTGGGGTTTAGGGATTGGGGTTTAGGGATTGGGGTTTAGGGGTTGGGGCTTACGGGTTTAGGGGTTTAGGGCTTAGGGTTTAGGGTTTAGGGCTTAGGGTTTACGGTTTAGGGTTTAGGGATTGGGGTTTAGGGTGTACGGTTGTGGGTTTAGGGTTTGCTTGGAGGGTTCGGGAACTTGGGAAGCAAGTCTTTGATAGACTTATAAGTGCCAAGATCCCAACTAGGTTCCTTTTCAGGATACTTATAGGTCTACTTATAAGTCCCTACTTGCTATGTCCGCCGACACTCCTAGTAGGGTTTTGGGCTAAGGATCCGGCAGTGGGCGCAGCTAGGGGTCGCAAGCACCTTACGCTGAACCCTAAACCCTGAATTAATCCTTCACGCTGAACCCTAAACCCGGAACCCTTTTAGATCCCGGACTTTCAGTTAGGACGCGCTAAAGTTTGAACCTATGACCCATTGAAGCCAGCCTTTCATAGCTAGAAAGCATGGCAAGAAGGAGCTACGTCATTGGGCCTGGCTCGGGGTATCCAATGATTTTCAGGGGGCTCGGGGATAGCTCGAAGCGTTGTTTGTCATTCTGTTGGGCTGGCAGCATTACGAACAGCCGAATGCCAGGAGAAGAAGTGGGTCAGCCTCTACATCAGCATGGCAGGACTTCGCAAGGTTGGGTACTTGTCGTGAAGTCCCGGCATCTAAGGACTCAGACTCGGCGTTGCGGTTTACTTCACCGTTCTTGGAGTGATCTTCCCTGCCTTGTGTATGTACTATTATATTAATATAATTTATATAGGGGTCAATTGGCAAAGCTATCCCTCTATTGTCCCTATACATCTACACGTTTTCATACACCGAAACCTTATTCTGAGCAGTAAGACCTGTAGAACCCTGTGCTAAACCCTATTCTGGTTACTAACGCTACTTACCCAGAGGGTCCATATATACTACTATTATGGAATCAGGTCCCACAAAACCATCCTCATTATGGTTTTGGTGACCTAATTCCATAATGGTAGTATATCTGGACCCTTTGGGTTAGAAACCTTGGTATAAACTTCTCTGGACACCCTTTAGCTTAGCAGCTGAGTGAGTGCACTTTATACGTTTTAGGGGTAATGTTATATCCCTTATAGAACTGAGAGTGCACTTAGTGAGGAGTATCAACTTAGCAGCTAAGCCTTGATGGAACTCCTTACAGGAACCCATCTTCTAATGATTGAAGCCAGTAGATGGGAATTTTCGGTTCAGGGGTTTAGGGTTTTTGGGATTTGGGTCTGGACATCACATAATCATGGGAGACTTGCTCAGTAAGAAGTAAGTAGACTTATAAGTACCGTGCCAGGGGTCCTATTTGGGCTTATGATACTTTTAAGTCCATAGAAATAACTACTTTTTTAACTTACCCAGAGGGTCCGAGTACCCAAATAGTAAGGTTTTAGGTCACGGAATCCATACTCTGCATGGTTTTTTGGACCTTGAAACCCCAATTATTTGGGCGCTTCGACCCTTCCTAAACCCTAGACCCTAAACCCCTAATCCCTATAGAATTATTATGTCCCCCGACACTCGATGTAAAGATGCTGGGCGCCTTGACGGCCCTGTTAAACACGTTTGGATATGCTTAACGGTCCAGGGTTGTGGGTATCCGGTCATGACTCCCAAAGTGCTTCGAAACCTCCTGGCTAAGAAGCAGACGGGAGTAAGCCAAAGCACGCCACCCCAAAACCTAAATACCCTAAACCCTGGCGCTTGGACACAGGGTGCCATTCAGGCATCCAGTTCGCCGGGCCCTATGCGGACATTGGGCAAGAAATGTCAAGAAATTAACTTGGAAGCAGAGTTTAAATCGGACTTTCAATGCTTGGGTAATCGTGAGTTTTTTGGCCGCAAGCTCTACAGATGCGTTCAGTTAACTAACTGGCATCGCTTCCGATCATGCAGCCCCCGTTCGGCTGTTGAAGCACGCATGGGCAATGTACATGCGCGATACTGGGAAACCATACCCGTGGGAGTTTGGCACTGAGTCAGTCATTGTACCCAGCCGCCGGATCCCACTCGACTGTAACTGCCAACATTCAAAATCACAAAGCTGCAGCCTGCGTCGTCAATGAGTCAGCACTTTTGGCTGGTTGGGCTGCGTGGTGCAGGCTTTGCGGTTTGGGGTTACAGCGCTAGCTTTGCAGAGTCTGCAGAGGCCACCTCACGGGGCTCCGTAGTGGGACTTCAGTCCAGGGACGAGTCTGAGGTAGATTCAAGAACAGATGCCTTCGTAGTCCTTCCAAGCCTGATCTTTTAAACCCTAAGCTCTAACCCTATAGCAACCCATAGGCCCTAATTATAGCTTAGTAGCTGAGTGGATACACTTTACACTTTTGGGGAGAATAATACCCACTATAAAGCTACAAGTGCGCACTTTTTCGGGCTTATGAACTCAGCAACTAAGATCGGGACTTGACGTGGGTTAGCGTGGATCCATGGCAGGTCGACAGGTACGGACTCGAGGAAGCAGCCACGTGCACCGACATGTTTGGTATTATTCATGAATTTGTGACGAGGGTTCCATGGTCTCGGAATTCTTCTAATGTAGGAACCTGATTAAGAAGCCCTGGGCCTATAACCCCAAAACAGTAGATTTCATATGAGGAACCCTAATAAAGGCCCAAGGTTTCTCAAGCAGGTTCCTACATTACTATAGTACCCTTATAGATCCCTCAGTAACCCTTATAGACCCCTTTAAAGGAACCCTACAAGAAGGCCCAAGGTTTCTTAATCAGGTTTCTACATAGGGTTCAGGACTGATAGAAGGGGGTTACCCAAAGGCCCCAAAGTAGTTCCTTTTGGGGGTTCATTTTTAGAATTCTATAAGGTAGTCCCAAAAAGGGAACTACTTTGGGGCCTTTGGGTAAGGACTTGGATATTTGGTCTAATCTAGAGTTGTGAGTGCAATATCGAAGCCAGATCAGTTAAAACTATCCATAGGGTTTCTTGGTCGAACTACATTGTAGATTCCCCAGAACCATAGTAACCCCTTCAACGATTTTTTTAGAGAAGCCCTCACAGAAACCCTATTGAAACCATTAAGGCGAATGCGTGCCTGCACTTTTCACTACACAACCGTTCTTCCGGAGACTAGTTTTGCCTGCTCAGCCACCTGAAAGAATGATCTCTGCATGCATCTAACTGAGATCGCACCCTAAACACTAAACCCTAAGCCCGAAACCCTGCCCATTCCGTCCATTCCCTCTAAGGATGGCCTCCTAAGTGTGGTAGGGCTGATGTCATCAGGAGAGTATGAGAGATTTCAACAAGAAGGGGCCCGCCCAATTCTTGTCGACCTCCCACAGCCACGAAGTCTGAACCAGCCCTTTCAAAAGGGATCCTTGCTTATGTCCTGTGGCCTCATGTCTCAACCAGATACCGAGAAATTTCTCGGAAATCCATTGACGAAGAAACCCTACGTAAAGCCTCAACCGTAAAACCATGTAGAACTCGGGGATACGGCTGCTGGACAAATTCGTGCAAGATTAAGAACTACCAAAATGCCATGATTCCCATAGTTTCGGACTGTTACAGAAATGCAGATTGTGTTTTCCCGCAGTAGGGCTTAATTCAGAGCTCGCAGAAAATCACGGAGCCCACAAAGACGGTCTATGCGTTTCGGAATAGGTGCTTAGGATTTGATGGTTTTGGGTCTGACGCATCGGGTTTTGGGTTCTGGGGTTGATACATGAAATCAACCGAAGCTCAGCAGTTTTGGCAGCGTCACGGAAAGCAGAAACGGAAGACCAGTAGTTTACTAGCAATCATTATCTGAGTTGTCATAACCATACTAACCACCAGTACTAGTAATTTCATGGTTGGTTACCCAAAGGCCCCAAAGTAGTTCTTTTTTGGGGTTACCTTGTAGAATTCTAAATATGAACCCCCAAAAGGAACTACTTTGGGGCCTCTGGGTAATGGCAATAACAAACAAGAATAATCATGACTGAGAGCGCTGAACCCTGGAGCGAAAAATAGGTGGGCTGGTCTCAGAGGCATCGGTGTAGCCTTACACAAACCCTAACACCCCCAATCCTGTAATTTTGTACAGTATTGCACAACGTCGCATTAGTTAGGTACAAGTAGTGGGCAGGGCAGGGGGGCCCCTTTAAACCAAGCGAAAAAGCCAGGGAAGCTGGTCTGGACTTGTATGCCTGGTCCAAGGACACGCCGCGACCTTCTTAACCGGGAGATCACTAGAGTTTAGGGTTTAGTGTGTAGAGTTTAGGGTTTAGGGCCACTAGAGCATGTAAATGAAAGCTTACCTCCCTACAAAGATCTGGGTTGTTGCTCAGGGATTTAAGTTAAGTTACCATAATAAAGAAACCATATTATGTGCCAGAGACCCCTGTAACTTAAACTAGAACCCAGACACACTGGAAGGTTCGGCTCAATGGTGCAAGTTGCAGGGTGAAGGGTTCAGATCTACAGTGTGCAGCTTACTTCAAGCTTTTTTGGGATTTCCATAATATTCGACAGAAATCAAAAGGTTTGAACTCTCCGAACCCTAAACTGTAAACCCTGAACCCTAAACCATCGGGTCGAGCTTTTAGAGAAGACGGAGTCTTGTTGCCAACCGTAAAGCGTCCCCTGTCCGTCCTTGGTCTGCGTTGAGGCATGTCATCTTCTTGTGAATGAAAGGGTACCAATATAAGTAATATAAGGGGGCCTTAATAACTACCTACATTATTTTGGTGGTTCCTTATTATAATTATGGTATAATATACCCCCAAACCCTATTCTAATTATTAAGGCCCCTACATTAGGCCCTGGAAGTGCGCCGGCTTCGATACCATACTGAGAAGTATTCCTTCTCCCTGAACCCTACACCCTATTATGCCGTTTAACCTAAACCTTCGACAGTGTCAGGAAGCAACTCCCGCAAACCCTGAAACGCTAAACCCCAAACCTTAAACTTTAAGTTTAACCTTAAACCCCAAGCCTACAAGGATCCTGCAAAATCGAAATGCTTGTTGATCAATCCAGGCCTGCACCCGGAGCCATTTCTCCTGCAAGTCCTTCTCATGAAGCAGCCTTTGCTTAGGGTTTTGGGTTTTGGGTTTTGGTTCATGGTTTCGTTTTGAATGGTGTCCCGGGCGAGGTCGTTCGAGTTTGGAGGTTGAAGTTAGACAGTTTCAAGCTTTGAAGGTTTGAAGTTCGAAAAGTGCTGGAGTTCGAAAGTTTGTGCACCTTGGTATGCACAAGCTAGCCGGCGTCAAACTTCGAACTTTTCAAACTCGAAACTTTCAAACTTTCAATCTCTAACTCTCGAACTTTCGAGCTCGACCGGCTGCTTCAAACTCCAACTTCAAACTTTTGCCGCGGTCGAGTTCGATCGTCCTTCGAAGTTTGAGAGTTTGAGACTTTGGAAGTTTGCAAGTTCGACGGTTCGACGGTTTCAAACTCTGAAAGTTCGAATGTTCGAAGGATTGAAAGTTCGAAAGTTTGAAAGTTCGAAAGTTCGGAGTTTGAAAGGCTGGCTTCAGATTCGCTCTGCGGCTAGTGGCTGTGGTCGCGAGTTTGAGAGTTCGAAGGTTTCAAAGTTCGAATGGTTTCAAGTTCCAAGGGTTGACAGTTTCAGAGATCGAAAATTTGAAAGGGATGAAACTTCGCGAGTTTGAGAGTTCGAAAGATTGAAAGTGTGCAAAGTTTGAAGGTTTGAAACCCGTCGAGATTGAAAGTTCGAAAGTCCGCCGAGTTTCGAGCTCGAAAGTTTGAGAGTTTTAAAGTTTGAGTTTGAAAAGTTTCAATTTTTGAAAGGCCAAGCATGTGGTGGCAAATGACACAAGTGGCACTGCACTAGCTTATGCTCGTGCCCAACCCTGGAGACTACCGTGCGACTCGCTGGAGTGCCCGATCGAGAGACTCCAACCCCACACACTACTGTGAGGCTCCTTGGAGTGCCCAACCCCAGAGACTACCGTAGACTCTCTGGAGTGCCCAAGAGAAACCATGTGTCGATGAAGCAACAATCCTAAATTCTAAACCTTACGGCCCAGAAGCCTCAAATTTATCACCCTGGAGCCCGAGAACCCTCAAACTTGTCAATTAAACCCTAAACCCTAAACCCAGCCCTCAACCCTAAGCTTCAAGTTTTCAAGTTTTCGACCTTGAGGCCCCGCGAATCCGAGTCTCTAATTCCAACCGAAGCGTTAAAGCCTCAGGACCAAAAACCCTGAACGCCAGAAGTCTCAAACGGTGAGTCCAGGTCCCCAAACCCAAAACCTTCAAGCGCTTCACAACCTACATCCCGCGACATTCGAATTTGCGCAATTACTGCACATTCACAGTTCCTATTTGACCATACTGGCCTTATCTAATATTCTCACGACTAAGAGCCATTTTTATTACTTCTAGATGGTTGGCCAGATATGGGTGTTATAAGTAGGGTAAGTATAGTTCTAACCCACATTCCAGACTCACGAACGTCAAAGCACAAGCAAGCCCACCCTCAAACGTAAACCCCTCAAACGAAGGCCGCTTATCGTAGGGAGCAAGCCCTAGCCTAGCGTTTGGGGCTCAGGCTTAAGGGTAACCTCTAAACCTCCAACCCTAATCCCTAAAACCCTACACCCTAAACACGAAGCTTCAAGCCCAGAAGCAGCCTGCTCTGTTGTACCCTGAACTTAGTTACACCCCTTTGAAACCCGGTTCGCACTCTTTAACATCTGAATATATAATGTCAATCAATATATATATATATATATATATATATATATATCGATGCTTGACGAGCAACACTGCTAGGACGCTAGTGGCAGTATCTGTGGGTTCCAGCAAAGTTGGTGACTCGGCGGGTACGATTTGTTACTGGCACCGTGAGCACATGACAGGAGGCACGGTTTGTAACGAGCATCGGCGTCTGCATGTTAGCGTTACCTGGCCCAGGCCCTAAAATGAGGACGTCAACATGGTTTCAAACTCAAGCTTTCAATGCATTCAATCTTCAAACTCTGCCAACTTACAAACCTTCAAACTCCCAAACTATCTAACCTAGAACATCTCAAACATTCGAACTCTACGGTTTTCAAGCTTTCAATCTTTCGAAGTTAGAAAACTTCAAACCTTCAACCCCCGAAAGTTTGAAACTTTGCGAGCTTTCAAACTTTGAAGCTTTCAAACTTTCAAACTTCCCGGGTCTCAAACTTTCAAACTCCAAGCTCTCAAACTTTCGAACTCGAACCTGAAGGCTGCTCGGTGAGCCTCTTCGCGTCTCCAGCGGTCCTTCGCGTTGCTCCTTCATGCAATGCGCGTTGCCGCGGCTTCAAACTTCCAAGCTGGATTCCTCTTCAAACTTTCAAACTCCAGACTCAGGCCCACTTTCAAACTCGATACTTTCAAACTCTCCAATCTTGCCCAACATGTAATACGTTCAAACTCTCAAAAATTCGAGTTCGAAAAAACCCACTCGTGACACCTATCGTTTTGATTTAGGGTTTAGGGTTAAGGGCCTTTCCAGAACCTTAATCTCCAAACTACAGGCACGAAAACCGCCAAAACCTAAACCCTACGCCCTCAACTTCCAAACCCTAAGCGTTAACCTCCAAACGCTCGAAAGCTTGTTACCCTAAGGGTCCATGTACCCAAATAGCATATACTTTGGGCCCAATGTACCTACATAGGGAGTCCTTTAAGGCCAATGTATATACTATATGAGTACATGGACCCTGAGGGTTAGACTTAAAACTTAAAAGCATCATGACCAGAACTACGGTTGATGGACAAAATCCTGCATGACCCTAAGAACCCTAAACTATGGGAATTATGGTATATTCCTTATATTGGGTAATGCAGGATTTTGTCCATCAACAGCAGGATCCCCTTGAGGATACTTACAAGTCTACCTCCTTAATTGCTAAGTTCCCTGACCCTCCCCCTTTTTAGGATACCTAGTGTTATGGTTAGGATCTGTTATCTTAAAAAGTAGGCGCCCTAAAAAAGGGGGTACTCCAAGTAAGCCCTAAACCCTGAACCCTTATGCCCAAAACCCTTATGGAACCCTCATGGAGCCTTCAAGCTCTGTACTCGAAAGCTGGAAGCTTTAGGGTACCCTAAACCCTAAACCCTAAGCCCCTAACCCCTTAACCCCTAAATTGCACCCTAAACCCGAAGCCCTAAGCCCTAAACCTCAAACGCTCGAAAGCTGGAAGGAGCACTGGGAGCCCGGCAGCCGACAGCCTCTTTGCCTTCGGGTGCCGGGGAGGGGTGGGAAGCTGGCGTTTTTTGGAGTTTAGAGGTTTAGGGGTTTAGGATGTATCGTTTAGGGGTTTAGGATTTAGGGTTTAGGGCAGTTTAGGGGTTTAAGATTTAGGGTTTAGGTTAAGGGTGTGGGGTTTAGGGTTCAGGGTGATGCACAAAAGCTTGCATTGTCCACAGGTAGCAGTTTTTAGCATAATTTCCGCAGTTTCTTCGACTGTAGCGATAATGGAGGAATTTGTTTTTTTCCATGTGGGGTGGGGTGTACCTCCGTCCAGGAAGCGATGTTTTGCGTACTTTGTTGCAAACACTTCTGCCGCATGCTAGAGCCAAAGTAGATACAATAGAGTACTTGGACCTTGATTCCAACACGCCTTCAACGCGGCAGTGGGCTAGCGGCTAGCATGTCAGTTTGTGTTTAGCATGGTTGAGGTGGCCTTATCAAGTCGGGTTTCGCATAGGTGGTGGTATGACAGGGTTTAGGAGCCGACTTGTCGGATGTTAAGAGTTTCTCATTCGAGGTCACTGGGGCTGGAATCAAACCCTACATTCCGGATCCCCGACCTGGACCACAAACGTTCTGATACCCTGAGCCTGAAACACCTAAACTCCTAGGTACCCTAAACCCAAAGGCCTAAGTATTGGGTCTTTTGGGCTCTTAGGGTTAATATCGGACCAGGGCAATTCGGAATGCTCTTCGTCAAGATTCCCTCATATGCTTGTTTTTCAGGACGCATTGTTCACCTGTTGTCATAATGTCATAATGTAACCTCAGGGTTACGAAAGATAATGTGTTTTTCAGTCTGGTCTAAGGGGCTTATGGTCATATAACTGTGTCATGCAACGTCCTAATACAACTCTACTATTACTGTCAGTTCTTTATAGCAGGCTAACAAGTATTAGGATCGCAAGGTGTCACCTATTGAGGAACTTAAGTGTGATGAAGTCCACATTCCTGGCACTGTGCTTGCAGAGGTTTAAGTACTATATAGTAATTACAATGGGCAGAAGCATCAGTATATAGCTTGATGGCTTAAGGTCCCTCCTGCATTTATACTAGCCCATTAAAGAACTACCTTGCTTGTGTCTACAGCTTCTGGACCTGCGCATATCTTTAGCACCACCGGCTCATGTGGTGGGTCTCGCCTCACACTTCCCGCCGTTCTAGCAGATCCTAACGCCTCCTTTCGGTGTTTTACTGCCCGACGGTCGGAGGCACCAAGTCTGAAAACCTGAAGAGCCCGACGTCCGACCTGCGAATAACTCGAAAAACCTCAGATAGAAGTTTCAACGACCCTATCATGCCGACACTGTGTCGTCGGATCTTCTTTCCAAGGAGGCCCTAAGCAAACCCTAAACCCTGAACGCTGGGATAGGAGCAGTATTTTTGTTTTTTTTTTGGGGGGGGGTATCGACGTACAATCCCCTGTACTACCTTGAAAACGACCTCTGGTGATGCTCCTGCCAGTTCGGTATCACTTCTCAAGCCGCGAAAGATCGCAAGCAGTGGCCGCGCGCCAAGAGAGGATTGAGGACAGGGCGAAATCTAACCCAGAGTATCTCCGTATACCACCATTAGGGAATTAGGCCCATCTTTTATTTGGGGACCTAACTTCATAATAATGGTCGTAAGCATAAAGCATCTGGGTACGGGTCCATCTAGCCAAACCGGGCTCTCGACTTATGAGTACCATAACCCCAACTCGGATCCCTTTTAAGGTACGTATAAATCTACTTGTTAACAAACTTACTTCTTAGTACACTACATGGGTACATGGACCCCTGGGGTAAGCTTCGATACTGCTGGAAGAATGGTACAACCTACAGGTAAGTAAGGTTAACACTTTAAGCACCCCACCCGCTAGCATTGTCTTTGTACTCAAAAACCTTCGGATGTGAATTCGTAAACGGTTTGGGTTAAAGTTTCAATCTTCTCGACATGTACGGGCCAGGTCCTACATCCCGCACGTAATCAACCCTGACTCTCAGTAGGCATTTGCAGTTTGAGGCCCCTCCTGGTTCTGTAAGGGTACCACAGAGTTTCCTGCAATTCTACGACATGAGTTGCAATAGGTTTCCTTGCGGATTCTATGACCCTAAGGGTCCATGTACCCATATAGCATATACTTTGGGCCCAATGTACCTACATAGGGAGTCCTTTAGGGACAATGTATATACTATATGAGCACATGGACCCTTATAGGGTGAGGATACTGGAGTCTGGTTGTGAAGTTGAGTGTTCCCTTGCGCTTTGATATTCCGTTGTCGGACTGACCCTTAAAAGAACAGCCGCATCTACACTTCTGGCAAGTCTAGAACACTGGCCCCACCGACACTCTTAAGAGGAGGCAAGTTTGACGTTCGAAGTTGGGTTTGTAAGCTTCGTCGAGGGTGCATATAGGCTGCCATTACGGAATCAGGCCGCCAATAGCTCGTCCTTCTTGTGGTCTTGTGGGACAGAACTCCATAAATGTCGTACATATGATCCACAGTGCTCCGCTCCTATTTGCTTGTGGTGTGGTTCGCCCGCCCCCACACCCTGTACCGGATCCAAAAGATGGATACCTGAAACAAAGCCCTGTCTCAAACCGCATCACAGTAAGATGCCTTTTCGGTGTTCGTTTGAAGGTTTCTTTATTATGGTAACTTAAAGTAAATTTAACCCCTAAACCCTTAAAGAACCCATAAAGGAACCCTAAATTACGGTAACTTTGGATCCTTTAAAGGATCTGGGTTTGTGCGATTTTCCCCCTCTGTCCTGTGGAGCCTGACATCGACGCCTCACCCCCTGTGCCGTTTTGGATATACGGTTTAGGCCCCAATTGCCCAGGGTTTAGGGTTTCAGTCATGTGGCGAACGACAACGTGCCTGCCCATGATTCATACTAGAATCAATCGAACCTCGGGTAAACCCCCCCCCAATGATTCCAGAAATCCTCAGGCCTGACTACATCAAGCACCTGAACCAGGGTGCTCCCCTGGCAGAGAAATTCGCGGCGGGGGCACTCAGAGCTTCCTGGGTCTGAATCGGGGTCTGAATACCTGGCACGGAAACTTGTAGCACCTATAGAGTGTCGTGCACATGTGCTCACCGAAACCTTGTTCAGATTAATTATGAAGGCTCGTACATACCCAGTAGCATATATCCGGTCCCATGATACGACTGGTCTTTGGTGCGGTGGACGTGGGGATGCTGCACCCTCATAAAGCCCTAGACTCGGGTCGAGGAAGCCTTGTAAAGTAGACACCAGAAATTTGCACATCAGCATCCTCATTCCCCTAGAGCAGAAGACTGAATTTCAAGCTATGATCGACCAACTTGGGGTTTGCATATCAGAACCACGGTTTAGGGTGTAGGGAGTAGGGCATCATGTTTTCCCCAAAGCCCTTAATTAACCCTAAACCCTGAATTTAAAGTGTAGGGTTTATGCATCGTATCCTGCTTTTCCCCCAAAATTTTAATCCTAAACCCTGAAACCTAAACCCCTAAACCCTAAACCCCCAAATTTTAATCCTAAAGCCTACACTCTGCCTCAGGGCCCGCCGAAGTTCAAGAAGCCCGTTCCCTGGGCGGTGCGGAAGATGAAGCAGCAGAGGCCTGCCCAGACCTTCCAAAATCCGTTAAGGAATACCTAGCGTTCGTTGAAGGGATCTAGTATATTTATGATAGTGCAGCATACCTCAGTCCAGAAAGTTGGAACATTATTGCCCTGATGCCTTTAAGGGAAAATATAAGGAAATCCTAGCATTAATCATCCTACATCCATGTTCCAACTTTCTGGGGATCACTCTAAACCCTAAACCCTAAAAAAGAATCGAACGAACCGAAGGCTCGAAGCCATGAGCCCACCACCCGGCTTGAAGGCCGGACAGCTGCGGCTCAGGGCGTTTAGGGTTGTATAGGGCATAGGGTTTAGGGTTTTGGGGTTTTAGTGTTTGGGGATTTTAGGGTTGTAGGGTTGAGGGCTGTGCAGGGTGCAGGATTATAGGGCCTTTAGTAGGGTCTAGGGTTGTAAACGGGTTTATAATGGCTCTATGGTGCTTTGTCAAGGGTTGCAGGGTTTGTGCAGTTATGCAGCTTTTGTGGTTTGTTTGTCACGGGTTGGGGTTTACTTGGAGGGTCGGGGGACAGAGTAAGTAGATGATAAGTAGACTTATAAGTATCCTAAAAGTGATCCTAACTAGGGTTATGGTACATAGAAGTCTATATTGTAACTACTTGCGAAGTCCCCCGACCCTCCAAGTACTGGTTTAGGCTTTAGGTGTGTTGGCTTCAGCTTCAGGGTTTAGGCGAGGGTTTAGGGTTCAAGGTTTAGGGTTTACGCTAGGGTTTAGGGTTTAGGGTCCAGGATTTGGGGTTTAAGGGTGGACCCTGAGCCCTAAGCTGCAACCCAGATCCGACTTCGTGACTGCAGCACAGTCCCCGGAAGCAGTTGTACTTGGAGGATCATGGGACTTAGTAAGTAAAGTTAAAAGTACCTTGATTGGGGTTATAGGTAGTTATAAGTACCATTACCCTGTTTATAACCTTAGTTACTAAGTCCCATGATCCTTTAAGTAGAGGGTGCAGGTGAGGGAGTCAATCGAGTAGTGATGGTCCAAAGCAGTGGGTATTCAGGCTATATGAGGCTGTGGCTGGGGGGGGTTCCACCTTTAGCTAGTTCTTTAGGGTTACTTCAGGGGTTCTTTAAAAAAGCCATTGGGCTAAGGGCCCTTAAACCTGCCTTTCTAAGCTAGGATGTCTTTTTTTTGTCCATCTAGGGTGTAGGGCTATAGGGTCTAGGGTCTGGGGTAGCATTGGGGCTCCGTGCAAGACCGTGACCCTTGACCCCATATCCCGTACTCGTGAACTGAACCCGGAACCGTCAGCCGTTCCACCCAGAGAGAAGCACCCCCCCCCCCCCCCCCCCCCCCCAACACAAACCCACCTTTCTTAACCACTTCTTCCTTTCATATTCCCTCAACACCCCCCCTCACCCATCTCANTTGGGTTGCAGTGTGGTGGGGTGTCTTGGGGGGCCCTTCCCAACCCGTGCCCCTCCCCCCCTTACCCCGTCCCGGGAACCCCAACCCGAAACCCCCCACGGTCCCCCCAAAAAAAAACCCCCCCCCCCCCTCCCCACCAAGTGCAAACAAGGCCTTTGTTTAACATCTATTCCTTAATGTACGTTCCGACAGCAACCCTCAGGGTCCAAGTACCACGAGCAATCATAAAGTCTCCCAGCAGCTACCCTACATACACGATTACTATCCTAATTGTTGCACCTTCTGGATATTTAGGGTAATTGAGCGTTTCAGGGGGATGTCTGGTATGTAGCTCCTGTCTCAAGGTCGAGATGAAGACGCCCGGCGAGACCATGCAGACGGAAAGCCGCTAGTTGTATTCAGACACCGTGGTGCCCCCACTTCTTCATGTTTCTTCCGCGTTGCTTCTTTAGTTCCGTGCTAAAACTCTTGATGTTTTAGGGGCAAAGAGTATTTCGGCTTGCAAAACAAGCGCTTGAAAGTGCTGCAAGTAGGTGCGCTTGGTCTAGGAGCTGCTTTAGTCACGCAGATACCATGAGGGGCACCACGCTGACAGGAGCTAGGGTGCGGGGTAGATACGGGATTTTAAGAAGCGAGCGATCGTAATAGAGACCCTACCCTAATGCTCCTGGACCTTCGTAGTGAGATCCCAAACCCTAGCCCCCAAAGCCGAAACCCTGCCCCAGAGATCCTATGACCCTCTTAGGAGCCTTAGGGTACAGACCAGAACCCTGAGCGGGTGAAGTCCTCGCTCCCGGAGAAAGGAATGAGAGACTTTCGGAAACAGCTAAGTCCGAAACTTGACTCTCTCTCAACCCTGAAGCCCCTGAGCCCTACGGAGATTTGCTAGAACTCTGAATGAACATGAACACCACTGTAATTAAAGGAATACGACCACGAAGCCAGCTTTAGAAGTTCAAGAATCATGTGGGTGGTTGTCAAAATTAGGGTCCCTTTTTGGGTACCCTAAATATTAGGTGCCGTATTATATTAAGGACCCGAAAAGGGGCCTTAATTTTGACAACCACCCATGTGATATCCTTATCGGTTACGGTTCCTTAGACCCTATATACATCTTACAGCACCCATAGCATCCCACAGCCTAGTAACCCCTCACTTTCAACATATACAGGTATGTGTATGTATATATATATACAACATGTACAGACATATACATATATATATATATATGTATGTCTGTGTTATGCATACATACATACACACAGCCAGCCAGACAGACAGACCGACAGACAGACAATCCGACACATGATGTTCTCGTAATTAGTTTGCTGAGTTTACCTTTTGTTCGCTTGGGTTACTGGGTAAGAGATCTCTCGGAGAGTAAGAACCTGAAGCTTCAAACCCTATAAGAACTCATTGTGAGACCTCTCTTGGTGAACCTTAAACCTTCTACAACATTCCTATAACCCCAAATATCCTACGATGATTAGGTGATTAGGACTTTGCAAAGGGAATCAGAATAAGGAAGCCTGAAAAGGTAGGTTCTGTAGGGTCCAGGAAACTGTGGAGTTTAACTCTAAACCTTAAACCCGGAACCCTAAACCGTCTACCACATCCCTATCCGACCGTAGAGTAGGAGGATTTAGGCTTGAGGGTTTGGGGTCTGGGCTTTGGGTTTAGGGTTTGGGTCTCCTGCACCTTACTGTAGGGCTTAGGGTTTAGAGTCTCCTTTACCTTAGGGTGTAGGGTTTTGGGTTTAGGGTGGCCCCACCTCGTCTCCCTGGCTTTCGTTGCATCCTTGTCTCTCGCGCAGCGAAGCGAAAAACAGCAGCTGGCTTTTTTGATTAAGGGTTGGGTGTTTCAGGGATTTAGAGTTTAGGGTTTCAGGGTTTGGCGCTTTATGTGGTTTTGGGTTTAGGGTTTAGGGTTTTAGGGTCCTTCAAGTGCTCAGAAGGGTAACTACAAGGGTTCTAGAAGGCCTTTACGCTTTAAGGTTTAATGGTCCATCTACCCATATAGTATACATTTTATAGCCTTGAAGTATCTCAAACCTACAGCCGTTCGTGTATATCCAGAGACTCCAATACCTCGTAATTCAGGAATATGCGCAGAATCATGGGATGTCAGGGTATGTTGCTGTTGCCCTAAACCCTAAACCCTAAACCCTAAACCCGCAACAAAAAAAACACTCTTACCAAGGGCTGTGGAGTCTCTATTGTACATCAGATGATAGGCAGGTAACCGGTCCGGTGTACAGCCCGAAGGGCACGCACATCTCGAGCCCTACACCCTAACTCCTTGACCTCAAACCCTAATCCCGAAACCTCGAAACCCCAAGCCTCTAAACCCTAAGCCCTAAACCCCACCCCCCTCATGAAGTACTCCTTGAACCAACCCCGAAAAGCCCAAGGACAGAATAACTAGGCGCTTAGGTTTCGGATACCCGGAGACTCCCACAACCCTTAAATTAAGGAATGTCCCAGAAAGCAGAATCGGAACCCAAATGTGATTTAAGGTATATTCCTTAATTAAGGGGTTTTGGAAGCTCCGGGTCGTAGTAAGTGTATAGAAGGGCATGTGAGCCTAAACCTTCAACACGCTGGGCCTCCAAAAACACTCTTGGAATGGCGGATTTCACTCAGCCTACCTATAGCTAGACCCTAGATTGTGGCACCATCTTATGGTTTGAACCTGGTAATACACACATAAAAGTAAGGTTGCCCAGTAAAAGGTTATGGGGTCGTAAAAATTTGAAATAGTATTCCCATCTAGTCCCGAATCTACTCGTAGGTAGAGCTTGCACGCCAAGACGAATTCCAACTATTAAGGCCCCTGTAGGGGCAACCCTCCCAGACTGAAACGCGCAACAAGATTAACTAAGGGCTTAGACTCTATAATGCTAGCCCTATTCGAGGGGTTTAGGGGAGGCATGGCTTACACGCCCCCGGTAGGACAACGCCAAACACCCTCGAATCGCTTTAGCCACATCCCTACAATCCCAGAGCCATAAAGGAAAATAGCATAACCTCACATCGCATATCCCTTGCCAAGACTGGAGCCCTAAGCCTTGCAAAAGCGATTCATCCCTCACGTGAAACACCCGCCCTTCCCAGATCCCAAAACTGCAAAAGCATGAAGCAGGCAGATTGCTCCAGAGCTCTTGGCCATCGCGCCTCAGCGTGAATGTGGGCTTTGAATGTGGGGCGTAGTGCTTGCAAGGTCTACCCAAAAACCGAGCTTCAAACCTCAATTTCCAAACCCTGAAGTCGAGGGCCTTCTTTTCACTGCTAGGGCCCATATCCCTGATACTCCGAACCTCCTTTCTAGGAATACCCCAGTGGACATCATGCAGGGATAATGAAAAGTGAACCGTCTAAACTCCTGAGACAAGCCCTGTAAACAAATTTCCAGCTGAAGAAGAGTGGAAAAGCACGAACACCTTCTCTAGGCTTTGGAGTACCATACTTTAATACTTTTTTTCTTAAAGGAACCATTATGAAATAAAAGTTTATACTTTTTTCTCCCTGGTTACTTAAAAGCCCAGTTCTTATAACACTCTAGAATGATAGACAGAACCCGACGTTCTTCGGAACGCTCAACAGAGGGCTCTTTGCGCATTCTGTGATGAGTAGCATGGGGTCCTTCCAATCGTGGAGGAAGCAGAGTTCTTGGAAGCACCCCGCATCCCAAGTAAACACCGCCCCGGCTGTTTGAGAATCTGTTGGATTTAGCCGTGGGGGTTTAGGGTTTAGGGGTGAGGTAGGCTTTTCTTCCCCCAGGCTTACCAGTTGTATGGTATGGGGCTTCAGGGCTTGTGGTTAGGGCTTAGCCCCAAGCCCCTAAACTATAAAGCCACATCTCCGCACAGCTTGGTTTTAGGGCTTTGGGGTTTAGGAAAAGTTTAGCTTAGGGTGTCAGTGGGGGCTGCTGGGTGGGGTTACGGTGGTGGCTGATTGCTGAACCCTAAGGGTCCATGTACCCAAATAGTGTATACTTTGGGCCCAATGTATCTATATAGGGAGTACTTCAAGGCCAATGTGAGTACATGGACCCTTAGGGGAATTTGGGTTGCACGAGTTCAGGTTCTGCCAGCCAGCGTGCATTTTGCATCCTGAGGCATGAGGACTGTGGCGCCGGGAACCTCAGCAAAGATGTAAGACGTCGTGGTGGCAACGTCAGAAAATATGTGTGCTGTTTCTTAGTCCCAGCTACCGGAGCGCGATGGAAAGGTACTAAGCGCTAACCGAACTTGACGACGCTCCCCTCACAGGTGACCTGGGATTCCCGGTAGAGTCCCCAAGCTGCTAAAGAGAGAGCGTTGCTTCGGCTCCCCGTGACCGCTTATTTCCAAGAGGTCTTGAGACCTTAAGGACGAAATGAAGCCTAAAAGGGTTTAAGGTTCATATACCATATAGGGATTCATAGTATATGGGTATAGGGCCCCTACTTTTAAGGGTCATTTGGTCCTTCAGGGATAATGTAGGGGCCTAAACATTTACCAGTTATTATTCCTTAGGCAGTTATACGAAAAAGGAGCCCCGAACCCTTTTGTAATTATTAAGGCCTCTACGTGACATGAATTCAGATGCCCGCTTGGAGGCTCCAGGGTGGTCAAATAAGTTGCCTGTAGGTACCCAAAGGCCCCAAAGTAGTTCCTTTTGGGGGTTCATATTTAGAATTCTATAAGGTAATCCCAAAAAGGAACTACTTTGGGGCCTTTGGGTAGGCTGGCTTCTGAACCAGCGAAGTTACTGAGAACTGGCTTGCAACTGTAGTTGCAAATGCCGAACATGTTCTTTTCTTGTCGCTTCCGGTGACCCGTAAGGTACTCTTCCAGCTGATTCTCCAGCTTTGTGGACTAAAATCAAGACATCGGAGTGTGGGAAAGGCCCCATCATCTCAACTAGTTTCTTTTTCCCCGCAGATTGACTAGACTGAGTATGCTCATCAAAATGAAAACCACCAGGAAGGGACGTCACAAGCCCTGGTTAGCGATTTGGGGTTTAGGATTGCTGGCAGTCGGTTTTAGGGTCTGGGGTTCGGAGAAGTTGGATTTTCGGCTTTGGGCTTGGAGTTTAAGGTGTGCGGTTTTGTTGCCTCTGCGCACCAGCATAAATAGCCACACATAAAGCCCACCACGACAAATCCCTGTATGCATCTTGCATGTAGACTATACGCTCCTGTCTTTCCTTCCGGGAGGGTACACTAAGCTAAACTTTCGCATGAACCCCTTCAGCGGTGTACCCTGACTCCAGCAGCGCAAACAGGAGGTTAGGGCTGCAGACGCCCCAACACTTCAATCCAGAAGCCATCCGGCCCGAAACTCATGACACTCTGAAGCAAAAGCCGGACTAAACCCTTATAGGGCCCTGATTCCCGAACTTTTCCGTCTCTTCAAGCAGTATGCTTGATCTTCAGGCCCCCGCAAGGCCAGGAGGCCGGCAAACATTCCAAGGGGAGGGACCTTATTTGTTGACTTTGCTTCGTTTTGGGGTTCTGCGTTCCTTTATAGGGACCTCCGGAAACATCGGTCCTGGCCGACTTCTTAAGGTGGTAAGATGTTGAGACGAACCCAGAAACCCCAAAATGCCTTAATTAAGGAATATTTACCTTAAATCATATTGGGATCCTATTATAATTTAGGGTATATTCCTTAAGTAAGGGGTTTTGGAGTCTCTGGGAAATGCCAGCAGTGTGGATAAGGCAGATATAAGCTGCCAGAGCTATTGGAGTTGGGAAGTGTATCATTGTATTCCTGCAGCAACGAATCCTACAACCGAGTGGGTGATGATGCCTGAGTTGCAGTTTATAGTGATACTCCCCACAAACCCTAAACCGTAAAACCCTAAACCCTAAGCCCTGAACTAAACCTTGACCGTGGTAGTTCGAGGCGCCGGGTGTCTGAGTTTGAGCCCGGCCGGTCCGAAGCTCCAAACCCTGAATCCACCCAGAATACCCTAAGGGTCCATGTACCCAAATAGTGTATACTTTGGGCCCAATGCATCCATATAGGGAGTACTTTAAGGCCAATGTATATGCTATATGAGTGCATGGGCCCTTAGGGATAATTATACCATAACCTGGAGGCCCCATATACAATACCATTATGGAATTAGGTCCCTCAAACCCTGAGGTCTTTTGGGGCCTAATTCCATAATGGTACTATAGATGGAGCCTCTGGGTAATAATACTTGTAGTACCATGACCTTCCAATATCCCTTAATGAAGGAAAATACCTTAAATCATAAACGGTATATTCCTTGATTAAGGGATATTGGCAGGTTTGGGTAGGTTCCCTAATATAATTTCACGTAATAATTCAAGGATATTGGAAGGTCACGGCCTTCGGATGCAAAGCATCAGACTTGAAGCCCAAGTTGTAAGGCGTTACCCTAGGGGTCCAAGTACCCAAATAGTAGGGTTCCAAGGTCCAAAAACCATTCAGGGCATGGATCTGGGACCTAAAACCTTACTATTTGGGTACTCGGACCCTCTAATTAACCCAAACCGTGGAGTCACTAGTAATACAGATTATGAGGTCTGCATATTTTACAAACATGCTACTGCCTGATACCCCCAAACCCTGTCGAGATAGTAGGGCGGAACTTTTCCCTGAACCGATCCGATACTGAGTAGTCATGTCAAACACTCTCCGCAAGCCGGTAAGCCTAAACCCAACAGCGCATTTGCTCGGCTTTCATTAAGCAGTCTCCCTTAAAAAAATGAAATACAGCGGAGCATTCCCTGAATGCCTCATATCCCCTTGAACCCCGAACCCTACTTGGAGGGTCGGAAGACTAAGTATGTAGTTGTTTTATACACTTATCAGTACCACAGCCCCAATTAGGATTCTTTTTAGGGTACGTATAAGTCTACTTACGACCGACCTACTTGCAAGTCCCCCGACCCTCCAAGCATACCCTAAACCCCAAACCTAAACCCTAAACCCGAAACCCCGCGATCCTAAGACGGCCAGGCGGAGGCCCCGAGAAGCCCCAGCAAGGTTCAGCTGCAGGAGCCGCAGGTTCTGTGATTGCATACTTGGAGGGTCGGGGGACTTAGTAAGTAGGTAATACGTGGACTTATAAGTACCCTAAAAGGGACCCTAATTGGGGTTATGGTACGTATAAGTCTCTAAACTAACTAGTTACAAAGTCCCCCGACCCTCCAAGTAGTAGAAGCCCAAAAGTTGGAAACCCAGTAGCTTCAATCCTTAAGAGTAATGTATAAGGAATCCCAGCAATAATTGTCCTTAATCCGGTTTCCACTTTTTGGTGGTTACTATACGGATTTATGGTTGATAAAGAGTTTTGTGTTCAGGGTATAGAAAGACTTCGGGTTTATATGAAGGTTCATGGTTTCGGGGTCTGGGGCTTTAGGGTATAGGGTTTAGGGATTCGGGGCCTTTAGTGGTTTAGGGTTTTCAGTTAATTTGGGTGTTTTCTGGGGTCTGGGGTGTTAGGGCTTTCGGGCTTGCCATTGTATAACGGGTACCATTAGGTGGCTTGGTAGCTAAATTCAATCAGGGTTTAGGGTTTCGTGGTGTAGGGTTTGCAAGGGTTTGGTGGGGTTCGTAGGGGTTTGGGGGATTGGGGTTTTAGAGGTTTGGGGTTTTCGGCCATTAGGCTTTTGGGATTCGATTCTGTAAGGGTTACTAGAATTGTCAGGAGGGCTGACGAAGGCAGGGTCTAAGGTTTTAGGGCCTAGGGCTCTGGCGTTTTAGTATGCGTAAAAGTGTAGGGTTAGGTTTGAGGAGTTGAGGGTTTTCGTTTTACCTAAACCCAAATAGCCGTTCGTTTTAAGGAGTTACAAAAGCAAGTCATAGTGAGGAAGTCTAGAAAGGCAGGTTGGGGTGTCTAAGGTGCAAGTGTAAGGTGTATAAAGGTTTAGGGTTTAGACGTTTCGGGGTGCAAGGTTTCGGGGTGTAAGGCTTGAAGGGTTTTGGGGTGTTTAGGGCTTTAGGGTTTCATAGGTCTTGGGCCTTTAGGCCTTTATTCGTTTAGTGTTTCGGGGTTGGTGTTTCGGTTTTCGGGTTTAGCTGAAGGTGAGTACTCTCGGGATCTATTTTCTTAGAGTAGACCCAACAGTAAACCCTAAACAGACGACCAGTGGAGGCCCACAGACCTCGTATTGTGTATCTCTCATAGTAAACTTGTTACTGGAAACCCCAAAGGCCCTAAAGCCCCAATTCCTAAATTGACTCAAACCGTAGTCGAGATGCAGTCGGTCGTGCGCTTCTCGTATTCCACGTGCTCTGAAGAAAGGGTAGAGGTGTCCAGTGTTGTGTAATTCAGATAGCGAGCTGACCTTGGTGCATGGGGGGGGTTCTGGTGCCCCGTCCTGAGCTAACAAAGCATGACAGACAGAAACTAAGCTGCGTGTAGCACACACGCACCCACACACACACAGAGAGAGACACACACACACATACATGCAAAGCAACATCGCAGAAACCCTTCGAACTGAAACCCTGAACCCCTCAACCCTAAAGCTGCTCTAGCAGAGGAGTGGAATTTAGCGTTTGACGGGCTAGGGTTTGAACGGTCGCGCGCCACGCAACTCCACAGCATTAGCCTTGAGACGAAATACGCAGCAATCGAGCTGAACTTAACCCTGTTTTCCCGAAGGTCCGAATGTCGAGTCTTAAACCCAAAACCCTGACCTCGAACCCTGAAACCTGAACCCTAAAACCTGACCTTAAATTTTCAACCGTAGTCCAAGCCCACGGTGATGTGCCCATGGCTCACTCATGACTTTCAAGTGCAGCCATGGCGTCCCCGGACGAAGAAGGAGACGGAGGCCATCTTCGTTTGGGTCCCCGAAAGGGGTTAGGGTAATAGTGCACAAGCTTATCAAGTGTCAACGGGATATCTCCACTTTATTGTTGGCTCAATCATTTTGTTTTTTGTGGGACAGCTATCCTTAGCGTGCTTCGGCTTACTGTAGGGGCCCTCGATAACTAATACTCAATACTCGGAGGTTCATGCGCGGTTCTAAGTGGGGTAACTATACGTATAACCCATATTAGGGGACTTATAACCCCAGTTATAACTACCCATGAACCTCCAGGTAGGGTCCACATGTCTAGAGAACGATGAGATGCCGAGAGCCAGTACTTGCTCATCTCGCTGGCTCTCTGATTGCTAACTGTGAGGGTTTGGGGTTTAGGGGCTTTTAGGGTTTTAGGGGTTTAGGGTTTAGGGGCTAGGGGTTTAGGGTTTATCAGGGTTTAGGG
This sequence comes from Symbiodinium sp. clade A Y106, assembly GCA_003297005.1. NCBI lineage: Eukaryota > Dinophyceae > Suessiales > Symbiodiniaceae > Symbiodinium > Symbiodinium sp. clade A. The sequence continues at coordinate 116,808 of BGNK01001059.1, forward strand.
TTTAGGTCTTTAGGGTTAGGTTCGTTTTTCGCTTCTGCCCCTAACACCGAAGCTCTCAACTAACTGGCTTTTCGGCTTGCCAAGAGGAGTGGAGTCAAGCTGGCGATACCTGAGTACCTTACTGCCTTCCTATATCTGGATCAGCTCCCCCACCCCAAACGTCGAAACAACCTATAGAAGTGGATAAGCTTTCATCTTCCAGCTCTAAAGTTCTATCTCAACCTCGAGCATCCCCAGATAGACACATCCTACTCTGCAGGGGCCTTCGGTGGCTTTGAGTCGTGTGTGGTAAACTAGGATATCAGAGCACTAGCGTAACGGTCCCTTGTACAAGATGACCGTGGAAAGTATTTGCCTAATTTTAGGGTCAAGAGCTTGTAAGGTTAACTAGCCGGTGTAGGGATTCTCTGGGGGAATCCAGGCTTTCGTAAATGCACGTTGTAGCTTCCGTTCAGATTACAGTACCCTCCCTAGCCACCCCCGGCATAGTGAAGTTCCTTCTATCCATTGTCGAGCCATAGAAGCGGCTTTGTGCGAACAGCAGGAGGGACGAGAATGGCTTCGAGTAACAGGGTCCGGGCCGCTTTGCCCAGCATGTCGTACTTGTTTTGGGTAGCACAGTTTGTGGTTAGGATCTTTTCGCAGTAAGAAATGCAGGTAGCAAAAATGGTGCTACATTGCGTGTTCGAGGTAGGGTCTGGAGTCGGAGTGAGAAAGCATTGTTGCCCTTGCTCTCGGCGAGCAGGTCCTGCATTGGGAGATGCTGCAGAGTTCTACCGACACATGGCCAAAACTAAGGCGGTCAGTCAGGGTTAGGGGTCAAGATCCCACAGGCTTTTGGAGAATTGGGGTGTGCGGGGCAGATCCATGCCATGAAGCCTATACATGCCAAAAACCCCCTGCCGCTCAACCCCCAGACGCGCAACCTATAAATTCCCGAATTCTGAAGCCGGGAAGTGCAAGCCATTATAGTAAACCCCATAAAGTTGGAAACCGGATTAAGGCCAAATAGTGCTGGGGTACCCTATAAATTACTCTTAAGGATTGAGGCTATGAGGTTTCCAACTCTTCGGCTTCTACTGTAGTTATCAAACTGAAGCACTGAACCCTGAACACTAAACCCAACCCAGGAAACATCGCGGACGAGCTCTCTAGCCTTTCTCACCTCAGCGCTGAGCTCACGTGGACGGCAGACGCGCCTTTGCTTTACCAGCTTTAGGGAAACCCGAGGCCGAACCGCAAACCATAACTTTTTGAAAGCGAGCCCACTATACAAGTAGATCTTCTCTTCCCGCTTCCCGTCATTCTGGACATTCCATGTAGGATCAAGTTTAAAAACATGAACAAACAACACTCCCACCTTCAACAACAACTTCACCATCAACAGAGACTCATCAACAAAGCACATCTCATCATGATCACCATCGCCATCGTCACAGTCATCGTAGCGTCGTATCATCATCATCATCATCATCATCATCAGGCACATTGCCCCCTGGTTTTTGAGCCGAATGCTCTATCAGTATCGACATCACCAACGCGAGCAAAAAAAGGGGCTTTCCCCGCGGCTCCGCAGTCCCCGTCGTGATAGTTGCCGGTTTAAGCTTTAGGGTTTAGGGTTTAAGGTTTAGAGGTTTAGGGTTTAGGGTTCAGGGGTTTAGGGTTTAGGGTTTAGTAGTAGGAAGAGCTAGTATATCTGTACGAGTGCGCAATCCTTTCGGCTTTTGTCTATCATCCTGACCAGTCAGCAGCAGTATTTCTATTCGTATGCCTATCACATCATGGTGTCCTTCTAGCGGATTGTAAGGTTCTCAGACATCTATCAAACCCTAAAGCCCACATGACAGGCCTTACAAGGAAAAAGCTCTGCCTCACTGCGCAAAATCTAGAAGCCAGCTAAACACGAGGTGCCCCTGCGCACGCGAAAAAGCGAGCCGCCGAAGCGCCCTGCGGCGACGGGACGGCTGAGCCTCGGAGAAAACCCTTCAAATGTCAAGAGTCTTGTAGGGTTTAGGGTTTGGGCCTCTTGGGGCTTGAAAATTGGTTTTGGATGAAGTTTCGATGTCGGATGGAGGTTTATTTCGCTGTGAGGAGCTCTAAGAAGCCACGATTTCCAGCCCTTGCCTTAGCGCCCTCACCCCTACACACCCAACAGAGGTCGAGTGTCCGTGAATTCGGGACCAGAATAATGCTCCTGGGCTGGGAGTACCATACTTGAGTACTTTTATTGGTACCTGTTCCATAAAGGAACCATTATGAAAAATGTCTATACTTGTTTCTCCTTGGTTACTTCAAAGTTAGATACCAGATGGATCCTTGTTTGTGTCAGGCCCCGCTAATTTTAAAGCAGATACCCCTAACAGTCATCCCAAATCGCGCACAAAGCATCATATCCGCCCAGAAGACCCTGTAGCACCACCATCAAACCACCATAAATTCCAACGATGCTTTCTTACAGCTCTGCCATGGAGAATTTTATTGCAGGTTTTGCAGAGTCCGAAAAACCCTAAACCTCAATCCCTAAATCCTAAGCCTAAAAACCGTTAACCCCAATCCCTAAACCCAAATCCCTAAACCCGACTCCCTAAACCCAGAAGCCCTAAAACGCTATAGAACCCTCTGAGCACGCTTATGGTACCTTGCAGGAGCCCCTGAAGGATCCCTATAGCCCTAAAAACCCAAGGCTTCAAAACCAAACACTCTAATCCCTACCTGTGACCCCAAACCCTACAACATAGTAGGTAATGACCCCTTAATTAGAGGATAGATCCCTCAAAACGGTAGCTTTTTGCATTCCCAGGTAATCCCTAAACCGAAAACCCCTAAACCCCCAAAGCCTTAAAACACAAACCAACCGCTTAACCCCAAAACATGGAGCCGAGGCCCTCCACAGGACGGGTGCCAGCAAGTCGGGCCAGAGCTCCTCTGCCGGATCGGGCTTAGGGTTAGGGCTTTGGGGTTTAGGGTTTGGGTGTTTAGGGCTTCAGTGACCTAGGGGTTTGAGGTTTTTAGGGTTTGGGGGTTCAGGGCTTTAGGGGTTTAAGGTTTTTAGGGTTTTGCGGTTTAGGGGTTTAAGGGTTTGGGGGTCAGGGTTTGGGGTTTAGGGGTTTAGGGTTGAGGGCTTGCGTCTTTAGGGTTTAGGGTTTGTAGGGTTAGGGCTTTGGGGTTTAGGTATTGGGTGTTTAGGGCTTCAGTGACTTGGGGGTTTGAGGTTTTTAGGGTTTGGGGGTTTAGGGCTTTAGGGGTTTCAGGTTTTTAGGGTTGAGGGGTTTAGGGGTTTAAGGGTTTGGGGGTCAGGGTTTAGGGGTTTAGGGTTGAGGGCTTGCGTCTTTAGGGTTTAGGGTTTGTAGGGTTAGGGCTTTGGGGTTTAGGGATTGGGTGTTTA
>BGNK01001059.1:120206-174446 GCA_003297005.1 Symbiodinium sp. clade A Y106
TCAGGGTTTAGGGGTTTAGGGTTGAGGGCTTGCGTCTTTAGGGTTTAGGGTTTGTAGGGTTAGGGCTTTGGGGTTTAGGGATTGGGTGTTTAGGGCTTCAGTGACTTAGGGGTTTGAGGATTTTAGGGTTTGGGGGTTTAGGGCTTTAGGGGTTTCAGGTTTTTAGGGTTTAGGGGTTTAGGGGTTTAAGGGTTTGGGGGTCAGGGTTTGGGGTTTAGGGGTTTAGGGTTGAGTGCTTGCGTCTTTAGGGTNGCTTTAGGGGTTTCAGGTTTTTAGGGTTTAGGGGTTTAGGGGTTTAAGGGTTTGGGGGTCAGGGTTTGGGGTTTAGGGGTTTAGGGTTGAGTGCTTGCGTCTTTAGGGTTTAGGGTTTGTAGGGTTAGGGCTTTGGGGTTTAGGGATTGGGTGTTTAGGGCTTCAGTGACTTAGGGGTTTGAGGTCTTTAGGGTTTGGGGGTTTAGGGCTTTAGGGGTTTCAGGTTTTTAGGGTTTAGGGGTTTAAGGGTTTGGGGGTCAGGGTTTAGGGGTTTAGGGTTGAGGGCTTGCGTCTTTAGGGTTTAGGGTTTGTAGGGTTAGGGCTTTGGGGTTTAGGGATTGGGTGTTTANGGTTTAGGGTTGAGGGCTTGCGTCTTTAGGGTTTAGGGTTTGTAGGGTTAGGGCTTTGGGGTTTAGGGATTGGGTGTTTAGGGCTTCAGTGACTTAGGGGTTTGAGGTTTTTAGGGTTTGGGGGTTTAGGGCTTTAGGGGTTTCAGGTTTTTAGGGTTTAGGGGTTTAGGGGTTTAAGGGTTTGGGGGTCAGGGTTTGGGGTTTAGGGGTTTAGGGTTGAGGGCTTGCGTCTTTAGGGTTTAGGGTTTGTAGGGTTAGGGCTTTGGGGTTTAGGGATTGGGTGTTTAGGGCTTCAGTGACTTAGGGGTTTGAGGTTTNGGTTTAGGGTTGAGGGCTTGCGTCTTTAGGGTTTAGGGTTTGTAGGGTTAGGGCTTTGGGGTTTAGGGATTGGGTGTTTAGGGCTTCAGTGACTTAGGGGTTTGAGGTTTTTAGGGTTTAGGGGTTTAGGGCTTTAGGGGTTTCAGGTTTTTAGGGTTTAGGGGTTTAGGGGTTTAAGGGTTTGGGGGTCAGGGTTTGGGGTTTAGGGGTTTAGGGTTGAGTGCTTGCGTCTTTAGGGTNGCTTTAGGGGTTTCAGGTTTTTAGGGTTTAGGGGTTTAGGGGTTTAAGGGTTTGGGGGTCAGGGTTTGGGGTTTAGGGGTTTAGGGTTGAGTGCTTGCGTCTTTAGGGTTTAGGGTTTGGTGTTTTAGGGCTTTGGGGTTTAGGGTTTGGGCTTTGGGGTTTCAGGGTTCAGGCTTTTAGAGTTAAAGGTTTATGGGTTAAGGTTAGGTGGATAGTTACAAAATCCACCATCTAGTGTAAGATTTTATTCGCTTGGATTCCTTCTTAAAGCAGTATAAATTACAATATAGCTCCAAGCACTCTTCTAATTGTTACTGCCCCTACATTAGGATTTTAGTGTCTACAAAGGTTCTATAACGGGTCCGCCCAGGGTTTATGGCCTTGGCGCTTGAGGGTTTGTAGGGTTTGGTGTTTAAGGTTTCTGGGTCTTAAGAGTTAGTAGAACCCTTGCCCGTTTTGGGTAAAAATACCACCAGATTCCTACACTCCCCCCTACGCCCCACCCAATATATCACTACTACTACCCCATTACCAATACCAGTATAGGAATAACCATTTACCTCATCCATATAAGAGGATTATTCCTATACTCTCTAACACTTCCCCCAAACATCTTACCAAGACCAGTATAGGAATAACCAATTACCCCATCCATATTCCCTAAGGTGGTATTATCATCCCGGAATGGGCAAAGGTTCCCTCGTAGATAGTACTCAGATTAGGTTAGGCTGTAGGATGTCGGGAACACCATGAACCGCAAGATTTGTTGCCTAATGCGCCCGCCTTGCGGATGACACACGAANATAGTACTCAGATTAGGTTAGGCTGTAGGATGTCGGGAACACCATGAACCGCAAGATTTGTTGCCTAATGCGCCCGCCTTGCGGATGACACACGAAAATTCTGAGCAGATTCCAGCATGCGAAATTCAAGGATCATGTAGGCTTAGGCATGGTAACTCAACTAATAATATTTCCCCAGTCGCAGGATTATTATGTAGCATCCAGGCAGGGGGAGGCGACAAAGTATTAGCAGAATTCAAGAATGCAACCAGTTATATAACTTGACAAGGCGATAAAATATGTTGTAACAATACATCAGATGATTCCCTAAAGCAATTAGATTTAACTAATAATAATGCAGGGAGAAAAAATGAGTGGAAAAATAGCAGTTCCAACTGGTGGCTTAGTAGTAGAAAATACAGCAGATGCTAATTTATCTTTTACAATTAGAAACACTGATAATTATATAACTTTTACTAATGATAATATTGATTGTTATAATTCAATTGGTGATACAGGAAGGATACTAAATTTAAATGCTTATGCTAATCAATACGTTAAATCACATTCGTTGTTAGTAGATACAGCGACAAATACATTAACAGGAGGTTATACATTAGATGTTGTTGATAGTGCTATTATTAGACAAAATTTAACAGTAAATGGTAATATAGATTTAGCAACTGATTTAAATTTGGATGGCGAAAATGCTAATATTAGCAATGCTAATGGACTAACATTTTATAAATCATCAACAGATGCCAGTAACGTCATGACAGTTGCTAAACATAGTGGAAAGTTAAGATTTACAAGTTTTGAAATTGATGCTTATAACGCTAATGATACATCACAGCAACTATTTTTAAATACAAATAATAGTAATGCGGTAAGATGTAATAAATTAGGTGTTGGTGCGAATGCTGGAGTTGATACTTTTAATTGTAGTGGAGGAAACGCTTATTTTAATGCTACCTGTAGCTATTAACAGGCATGCACTGTTAATAATGATATATTAATATGGAATAACAGTAAAATATATAGAAGAGAAGACATTGAATTTAATATCAACAGAAGAGATTAATCTTTCATTACAGCCTAATAGAGCAACCGACCCAACCACAGGGACGATCTGTCTTCAATTAAATGACATTAACGGAATTACAATAAACAGCGCAGTCGTGAATAACCAGACTGTTAGCAGTATAGGAAAATAACAGCAGAAGCAGATTTAGATGTGTGGGGAGGAATATATTTTCAGCATTCATCAGCAATATATGAAAATTTAAACGGAACCGACTACAACCTGATCTTAAGAAATGGAGACACTGACAGAGCAATTAGTTTTATTGTTGGGACGATAGGAAGCACACCAGAATTATCATTAAGCGAAGCAAAAGTAAAACTGAACAGTAATTTGGCAATAACACAGGAAACAAAAACAAAACTTATGAACAAATACAGTTTTTAAATACGGATGCCAGCAGGTAATGAAGTTTTAGAAATTACAGCTGGAGGTGTTTTTAGTCATGGAACTTTTGGCTATTCATTTTACACTAAAAGAAAACATTCAAGAAATCGATAGTAAGAAATGTTATGAAATAGTTAAGTATGTAAAACCGAAAACATTCAATTTTACACATTTGAATGATGGGATATATAGCACAGGATTTTGAACAGCTGATACCGAAAGAATGGGAAGGGGTATCAACAACGGATAATAAGGGACATAAGCGTCTTGACTATTGTAAAACAGCAGAAATAACACATGGGGCAATGAAAGAAATAATTAAGGAGCATGAAGAACTAACTGATTTAGTTAAATCAATGAAAAAGGAAATAGCAACAATGAGAGGAGAAATAACAAAGTTGAAAAAGAAAATTACAGATGATGATTATTAATAATATTTGGAGATATATTTTTTTAATCACCTATTTCAAAGCGTTGTTCAAAATTAATATAAAACATGTTATTCACATCTTTAGCATTTGTGTTTATATAAAAGAATGCGTAAGGTGCAAAATTCACCGCTTGTTGACACATGACATATAGAGTTTTCTTGTCTACAAGGGCACTATTCTCTTCTAGGAAACTATTTACCTCGTTCATGTTCTTCAGTCTGAATATGAAAAGTGCTGAGGCATTAAGTCTCATTATAGGGGCAAGGACATTATATTTTTGTGTTGATAAAATGCATGAGATGGCATTATGTCTTCCGCGGGTGAACAATCCATGCAAGATATTAGAGTATCTTACAAATTTAGGGTCGTCAGCAAAGTCGTCCACCACTACTAAAATACTAAATTCCTTTTGTCTGTTCTTCTTCTGGAAGTCTATTACTTTGTGTTGTGTTTCTATTTTATGCTTTAATGCAATTGGGTCGTACTCTTCATAATATAATTTTTCCTTTTCGGTACCACTTTCCATTACGTCAGTAGTGTATTTCTTGACTGCCCTCCATGTGTCGTCTACATGAACATTAGGGCTTAAAATGTATATTCTCTCAAAAGAACCTCGGAAAATCTTTAATATTAGATTTTGTATTAAAGCAGATTTGCCACCCGTTGAAGAGGCATCACATAACATTCTTGCAGGTAGACTTGGCATCATCTGGTACTTACTATTCTTATAATTGTATTTGGGTAAGTCTATAGGTTCTACTTTAGGAGTATCTTCACTCATTAATTTAGTATAGACATTATTTTCTACAGTCTTATGACAGTAACAGCGTCCCCCCAAATTGAGATTTTAAACTCTTGGGTTGTTTAAGGCTAAAAGACCCAACAGGTTTTAAGCTAGGTATTGCCCCGTGATTGAGTCCCATGTGTGTATTTCGTGAAACAATTAGCATGTGCATAATTCATAAGCACAGCATATGATTGTGGAAATGCTTAATTTGTTTGAAACGATGTCTATCATACTTAATGAGTTATGATAAATATTGCAAAATAACATAATATGACAATATATGTTGATAAAATAACCATGGCTTTTAATACTGAGTATTACCCTCCTCATTGTGATCGGCAATGTGTTAGATGTAAAGAATGGAAAAAACTTTATGTGCTTTAGGAGGTCTTATTATTGTAAAACAGGTAGGTTTTTAATGCAGTATAGAACCACGGTTGCTTGTTGTGAATGTCTTGATAGTATGAAAGCATACAATGATAAAACGAAAAATGGCTTAAAAGGATAGTGTCGTTGATATATAGCATGGAAGGTTCAAAAATTACATGCTCAAGGTGTCACAGCAAAAAGACAGCTGAAGACTTCGGCTACAGTAAGAATAACAAACTATTTGCAAATTGTATTCAATGCAGAGAGAAGAGGAAGGAGTCTAGTCAGAAATACAAAAAGCAAGGTGACAAGCCGTCAGAAATTGATATTGTGTTTAATCATACGCGACAACTACTACTCAACGATGGGCTTCTTGAGAATTATTTTATGATATTTAGTAAGCAGGGTAGCAAGGTAATGATTGAAATTCCCATGAACACTGAGGTTAAGGATCTCAACAGTAAGCAACCAGAACAAACCAGTGAAAACATTTCGTTCTCTAAACTATATCAGATAATGCATTCATAAGTATAATATAAACATACTTTATAAGAGGCATTGCACTATGAGTATATTATGATTATAACCTTTCAAACTAGACCTCGTAAAATCTATGAGGGAACCCTTGCCCACTTTGGGTAATAATACCACCTTAGGGAATATGGATGCGGTAATCGGTTATTCCTATACTGGTCTTGGTAATGGGGAAGTAGTGGTGATATATTAGGTCGGGTGTAGGGGTGAATATAGGAATAATCTCTTATATGGATGAGGTAATCGGTTATTCCTATACTGGTATTGGTAATGGGGAAGTAGTGGTGATATAGTTGGTGAGGTGTAGGGGGAGTATAGGAATAATCGTCTAATGGGTTGACTNTCGGTTATTCCTATACTGGTATTGGTAATGGGGAAGTAGTGGTGATATAGTTGGTGAGGTGTAGGGGGAGTATAGGAATAATCGTCTAATGGGTTGACTGGTGGTATTATTACCCAAAACGGGCAAGGGTTCTGCTAACTTTAAGGCCCCTATAAGTGTCACTATAATAGGGGTTCTATACTGGCTTAGCGCCTCTTCTAGGGTGTAGGCTTCAGAGCTTTGCAGAGTTTAGAAGATTTGGATTAGGGTGTAGGGGCTAGGTACTTGAGCTTGAGGAAACTGAAACGGTCTTCGAGCTCAGCAAGCTTGTCCCTAAAACCAGAAACCCTAAAACGCTATCGTGACGAGCCTTTCGAAGAATGCGAGTGTACTCAATTCGGGGCTAAGGATTACGAAACACATCTATCTTCGTGTTTGGGCTTATTAGAGACGTGCGTGGTTCAGGACATTACGGTTGTCGGATTGATGTAAACTCACGCAGGAGCTTCATATTTAGCCTGTGCTGTTTAGGCCCGAAACCCTCAGCAGGCAGTGACCAGACCCGATACACCATGCTTGGGGCACGGTTCTCCGCACGTCTCCGAGAAGTCCAGGTGCTCCCTCCTCCGCTCCCGGCGCGAGGACTCGACTCCGCAGCCACCTCAGACAGAAGCAGAACTTGGTCGTAGAGTAGGTAGCCCTTAACCTTTTGGGGTAGTATAATCCCTATATAATCCTTATATTATGAAAAAGGTTGACCTTTGGTTCCCCATGATACCCGACAAGTAGGAGAACACGGTTCGGGCTTGGGGCGTGGGGATGCGGGTTATGGGGCCTAATTTAGGTTTGGGGTTTACCCATAGGCTCGACAGTTCCTTTTTGGGACTACCCTATAGGATCCTGAATATGACCCACAAAAAGGAACTATATACAATGGAGTCCATGGGTAGGGTCTTGGATGATATTTCGTAGTTGGCTTTTCTTTTAGGCTCCTGATCATCAGCTCCTTCAGGCCATCTCCTTACAGTCGAGGAGTTCGGCTTCATGGGTTTATGTCTCGCTGTTTTGGCGGCTTCGCAAGATTAAGTCTTTGGGCTTTTATATACTCTAAACCCCAACTGCCTCCTAAGCCTTTAAGCCGTAAGCCCAAGACTGTAAACCCTAAGCCGTCCTGCTGTCCTGGCTGTGTAAGCCTCTCGTAGACCTTCGGGCGCCGTAGAAAAGGATTTCAAAAAAATACCTAAACCGAGCCAAAGCTTAGGTCTCGTTCTTTTCGCCCTGAACCGGAGTAGCCGAACTGGGGATTAGGGAACCTTCAAGATACTTTACTACAGAGGTCTGTACGTCTGTTCAATACTATTCCTTTGGTTTCTTTACTATGTTTACTTTATAGCCTACCTCCCCTCTGCCCAATGCCCCATTCCAGTTATTGGCCTATACTGGGTATGCACAATCCTGCCATAGCTAAACTTTTGAAAGGATAACCATTGAGAGAGCCAGGGAACATACATACAGGCATACATGGCATACATGCAGTCTGTGTTGGCTTTCCTGGCAGAAAGGCCACTATGCTACACGGGACTGCACTTTGCACCTACACTTGGAGGGTCTGGGGACTTACATAGTAAGTAGGCAATAAGTAGACTTACAATTACAAGTACACTAAAGTTAAAGGTTATGATATTGCCATGTCTATAAATAGCTGCTTACTAAGTACCCCGACCCTCCAAGCAGACACACACAAGCACACATTCGCAAGCGAGCTTAGCCGACGAGTGGCGACGATGTCTCGTCGGGCGAGATCGATGTCGGATCAAGTACCATGCCGAAGACGTCTGCCATGTTGCTGAAGCAGCAGCGCACCTGCAGCTGTTCTGAGGGCCTACAGCCGCAAGGCGTGGCTTCGGGCTGTGCCCGATGTGGGCATCCAGCTGCAAACGGGAAACGACTACAACTCACCAACTAGCTCAATTCTGGAGCCAAAGGTTCGACCATAACAACCTTAGGTGCGCTAACCAAAAACATAGCAGCTCTACTTGCGCATGAGGTGGGTCCCCCGGCGATAGCTCGACATGCGCCTGCGCTGACGGCAGAGATCTCCATGAAGAAGCACGGCTCGTTCGGTGTTCCGGGGTGTCAGTGATTCATGATACTATTTTCGAAATGTGAGATTTTCTCGATATACATACAGATATCTACACCTAGAGAGAGAGAGAGAGAGAGATAGAGAGAGAGAGAGCGAGAGACAGAGAGAGAGAGAGTTACAGCATATATACCCCCAAGACCCTGGGCCACGCAGATTGGAATCCGGTTAAGGGTTCAGAGTTTCCCAGTTTCATGTTCCGAGTTTCAGGAGCGTGGTTAGGACTAAGAGTGTAATGCCGTGCACGGAATTCGGAATTGCAGCATATACCCTGAAACCCTATACCCGAAACCCTCCAAAAAGCAGAGCCCTAAATCCTAAACCCGAAAACCCTGAAGCCTATAAATCCCAAAGCCCTATACCCGACACCCTCCAAAGAGCAGGGCCCTCTGATTTTTGAGGAAGTCCGCCTAAACCCTAAACCCAAAACGCAGAGCCCTCTGATTTTTGAGGAAGCCCCAGCATCTGGCCGAGGCCCGTCTCTGCCTTCGTAGGAGATCCGAGCATTGAGGGTTAAGGGCTACCTGGACCCTAAGAAACCTACCTTTTTTCGGGCTTCTTGTAGTCACAAAGATAGGTTATTCGGGGTTAAGGGTTAGGGCTTACTTGAACCCTATAAAACCTACCTATGCAGGGTTCCTTCTTGTGACTTCTTCCTGTGAAAGGTAGGTTATTGGGGTTCAGGTAGGGTTCAGAGTTTGTGGTTTAGGTGATGTTGCTGGTCATGAACAATGTTGCGTAGGCTTCATGGTTTGGAAGGAGTTTGGGGGGATGCTTGTTGGCGCTTTTAGGCTTTAGGGGTTCAGGGTTTAGGGTGTTCCAGTGGTCAGTGCTTCAAGAGCACAAAAGAGGTCCTGCTTGGTAGCTTTGTAGCCCGAGTATGCTTGCACCCCCGGAGGTGCGCACCAAGCCCACATCCTTGACCCGGCGTGGTGCGCAGCCGCGGGCGCAGGGACCATCCTCGGGAGGTGCTAAACCCTAAACCCTTCGGGTTTAGGGTGTAGGGGGTTTAGGGGTTTGGGGCTTAGGGTTTAAGGTTTAGGCTTCGGGCTTCTGGGGGTTCGCGTTCAAGGGATTCACCGGTTTATGGTTTAGGAGTTTCGGGTCAGGGGCAGGATATGGGATTCAGTCAGCAGGGTGTGGTAGGAGGGTTGAAATTGGGAGAGCCGGTTTCAGGTTATTCAAATTCACCAACACCCCCTGCGCGCAAGGGAGGGTCTAGTGTTTAGTGGTGCGGGGTGTAGGGCATATAGGGTTGCAGGGCTAGTATTTTGTTAGTGTCATGGTCACTGTTTCTCTGAGAAGACCATCCATCCAGCGGCTAAACTTGGTTTGGTGTCCTATGTTCACACATATTCCCACTATAAATAAAAGAGGGAAGCTAGGAGCGTGTTTTGCCGATACTAGGAGCTGTCTACTAAAATGGGCCAGCAAGAGGCAGCAGCCTCGCATGTAGTATACCCTTTACTTTCCTATCTCTCCTCTGGTTGGCTGTTGGGCTGCGTCCCTAAATCATACAGTTCTAAACGCTAGATAGCTTGTATTGTAATGACTCACTCAGCCAATGGAAGAACCTTAAAAGTTTTTGGCCCCTGATATTTGGTCGATAATCGAAAGCTTGAACGTTTTTTTCTGGGCCCGTTAAGGGCTCCAATTTACAGGGATCCTTTAATGGATCTATAAGGGCTCCGTTAATAGAGCAGAGAGAGGAGGGGTCATCAAGTCCGACTAGTGACTCGGATGTCAACCAAGCTTTGCAGGCCGACGGCTCCGGCTTGGTGGAGCACCCAGCAGCATGGAGGGTTATGGAACCATACTTCAATACGTTTTTGAGACCTGTTACTTTAAACGAACCATTACAGTTTATACTTTTTCTCCCTGGTTACTTCAAAGCCCAGAGCATGGAGGGTATGAAGGTTTGCGTTGAGGGGATGGCACCTTCAGTCGTATCGTGCACACTTGTCTGTGCATGTACAGGGTTGCAGTGATCTCGGCTTGTGTGCGGCTTATGTGCTGGTCTTAGTCTGAACCTGCACTGAAATTCAGGTTTATTGCTTGCTCACGGCTTCTTGTGCGTTTCGGGTGCAGTCGAGTCTGAAAGCTGGCGAAGCCAAGCGAGCAATGCAGGTGTCGGCTCAAGGGCAGCATCAGGAGTGACCATGAAAGCCCGAAAGCTCGAAGCAAGTCGGGTCCAGGCTTGAACTAACCCCTTGTATCCAACACCCTAAACCCTAAACCCAGGTGTTCGGAGTTCAGGACTCAGAGTTCGGAGGTTCAGGATCACCACCGTATTGGAGAGCTAAGTTCTTGATCCTCCACTCTGATTGATAGGTCCAGCACGGAAAGTTCAGAAACCTATAAGGGACCTCATATCACAGGATCCTCAACATGAGAGCCCCCAGTTAGAGTAAACCCCATTTTGTTGAATCATCTGGAGCTCGGCCGATCGCTGCTTCCTGTAGTGAAGCCATGAGGCAGTCACCCCTGCAGCTTGAAACCCCAAACCGCTGTAGTGTTTAGGACATAAGGGTTTAGGTTTCAAGGGTTAACGGTTCAGGGGCACACATACGGTTAAACTCAGATCCCTAATTCCCAACCTTTAAACTTTGCCGGTTCTTATCGCTTAGTAGCAATCGGAAAAGTTTAGCCTTTTGTTTCTGTGGCTTATCGGGGGAGTAAGTTAATGGTTTAAAGTCACCCGCCAAGCTTGCGACTCCCCGCTTTAGGCGGATTTAGGTTAGGAAGTATCCTGGGTTTGGAATACCATACTTGAATTCTTTTTTGGGTCCATTATGAAGGAAAAGTCCATACTTTGTTCTCCCTGGTTACTTCAAAGTCCATAATAGGCTGACATAGGCAGTCTTTTGGGATGCGTTGTGGGGGTTCCCAGAGACTCCAAAACCCCTTAATTAAGGAATATACCTTAAACTATAACTTGATTCCTAATATGATATAAGGTATATCCCCTTTTAAGGGGTGTTGGAGTCTCTGGGTTACTGTAGCAGACGCCGGGGAAAAAATCCGAGTAAAGCGTCTCCACGAGGTTTTGGGTATCGGGCTTTTGGGACTTTCCTATAGAAGAAGCCAGAAAGTTGGAACATGGCTTTAGGAGGATTAGTGCTAGGATCCCTTATACTTTACCTTAAGGGCACGAGGATAGTCATGTTCCAACTTTCTGGCTTCTACTATAGACTTGACCCCAACCCAAAAACCACGTGGATTTGACTCCGAAGGCTCTGAGGACACACTTTCTGAGCCTCCATAATCATGCGGGAACTCACTTCCCTAAACCCTTATCACCCTACCCAAAGGCCCCAAAGTAGTTCCTTTTGGGGGTTCATATTTAGAAATCTATAAGGTAACACCAAAAAAGAACTACTTTGGGGCCTTTGGGTAAGCCCTACCAAAGCCCCGAATCTAATTTCGAAACTAGTAACCCTTAGACGAACCCTGAAACGAACCCTTAAAGGACCCCTTAAAAGGACCCTTAAAGAATTCAGAACCCTAAACCCTAAACCCTAAACGGCCCTAAACCCTAAACCCTAAACCCTAAACCCTAAGCCCTAACCCTAAACCGTAACCCTAAACCTTACCTTCGTAGCGGAACATTCAGAAGCCTTCGAAGGCGAAGCCGGGCCTGCGCTATCCTCACTGCGGCCCTCCTGGGGCTTTGGGCTCTCCGGCTCGCGGTTTAGGGTTTAGGGTTTAGGGGCAATAAGAAAGGGGCCTTAATAATTAGAATAGGGTTCCTTTTAAAGGGATCCTTTAAAGGATCCTATATGGGCTACTATAAGTTAGTATGGGGGGCTGTAGTAATTAATTACCTATACTCTTCTGGGGTTCCTTATTAATTTTTATGTATGGTGGGCCCGCAAACCCTATTCTAATTTGTTAAGGCCATTACCCTACTTGGAGGGTCGGGGGATTGAGTAAGTAGTTGATAACTAGACTTTACAAGTTCCCCGAAAGAGATCCTAACTGTGGTTATGGATAATACGTGTTTAAAATAACTGCTTGCTATGTCCCCCTCGACCCGCCAAGCACAGGCTTTTTGGCCTCGTAATGCCTTATATACCTGGGTCTATGAACCCTAAACCCTAAACCCTAAACTATGGTAGAAAATTTGGACCTTAGTGGACCCCGTTATGGTAGAAGAGAGAACAGGTTCCTTCACTTGTGGTGTTTAGCACTAACCTGTGGATCCAAAAACCTACCGTTTTAAGGGTTCGACCCTCTAATTAAGGGGTCATAACCTACTATTTTGTAGGGTTTGGGGTCACAGGAAGAGTTGAGGCTTAATGATGCTACCGTTATGGCTTTCTTTCATTTTGGTGTCCTGTTGCATGTTTTGTAACCAGTAGGAAGAAGAAACCCCTACTAGAAAGGGGAGTGCGGAGCCGAATGCAGTTTCAGCTTGGTTGAGGTTGGTGGTCAGGATTTATGCGCGTAGGGTTGCTTGCAACCGCTAGAAAACTGCAGACTACGGTTTATCGGGGAACCCGGCCTACTATGACCAGACACAGGAACCTGCAATCTGCTAAACCGATGAAGTCCCTTGCAATTACCCTAAGGGTCCATGTACACAAATAGTATATGGGTAGTTGTCAAAATTATGGTCCCTTTTTGGGTACCCTAAATAGTAGGTGCCGTATTATAATAGGGATCCAAAAAGGGACCCTAATTTTGACAACCACCCATATGCTTTGGGCTATTTGGGTACATAGACCCTTAGGGTTAGATGTTTAAAGACCCGAAGCAAGCACTCGCAATGCTGTATGCCGTGCGACAGAACTGCTTGGGAAATGACGTCAGGGCCTCAAATGCTAATATAGGGGTCGTGAAATCAGTGTTATTAAGGACGCCTGGTTTAGGGTCCTTCGACTTCTGACGGTTTGAGGTTTAGGACTCGGGGTTTCAGAGTTTTGAAGGTTTCTATACGGGTTCTCCAATGGCTCCGTAGTGGTTTCATGGGCTTTACAGGGTTTCAGCTTAGGGTGTAGGGTTTAGGGGAGGTCTTATCTCCCCCAGTTTTCATCTGCAATCACCACTATCCTAAGCCCAAGCCGTGTTCAGAATCACGGGGTAGTTTTAGAACCCTAGGGAACAAAGCACCTGATTGTTCCTGAGCCATGTTTGGTGAGTGCAGGTTCAAAGGTTTGGGATGCAAGGTCTAAGGTTTGGTGTGTAATTAGCAGCAGTCAGAGTTCCCGCTGTATGAACTTGCGATTGTTTAGGGTTTAGGGTTTAGGGTTTGTTGTCGAACAGAGCCTGGCTATAGCCACATGCATGCGAGCCAGTGATTACCAAGCTTATTCCTTAGGGTTCCGGTTAAAGTTACAGTAACAGTATGATGTACAACAAGCGCCTATGCCAAGCATGCAAGCCCCCGCATTCCTAAACCCGATAAAATCCTAGAGAGCCCTTGATTCTATAACCCCTGCCGGAACCCTCTCCTTTCTATAAAGGCCCCTATGGTAAGCCGTCATCCTAGGAGCACAACCCTCACTAGGAGGGTCGCGGACTCAGTAGGTAATCATGTTGTATCGGCTTACAACCCCACTTGAATTCTTACTGGCTGCAAACTAAACTTTTCAACTTTTGGGTTCCTTATATGGTAGTTGATTCTGAAAGTTTCAACTTTTATTCCCTTGGGTTTTGGGCCAGTGAGAATTAGGATTCCTTCTAGGGTACGTATAAGTGTTTACTTATTCGCTCTTAAAGAGCCCGAAACCGCGACCATTACCTGCATACTAGGTCCACCGACCCTCCTACTTACCCCTAGGGATCTAAGGACTCATATATTAAGGCTTTTGGGCCCAAAGACCGTACTATACAAGGATTTTGGGCTATTTTGATCCCTAGGGTACTAACTAAAGGGAAGCCATCAGGGCGCCGTCGCCTGACATTCGAAGAGCTCGGATCCTGCGACAGGCTGAGGCGACAGGATTAGGTTAGGGTTAATGTCCCTGGCTTGCCGAAAACCGCTTCGTGAAGGGTTTTGCTAGGCAGTACACTTGCGTTTCTAGAGGGTCCTTTTACCTTCTGGCAGGTAAGGCCGGGTGTAGGTCATAGGGATAAGACTCAGGGAGTGGGACCTACCGTTTAACGTTGAGGGTGTAGGGATTTAGCGGTTAGGGCTTCTTGTCCTTAGGGGTTTAAGGGGGCTAGGGTGTAAGCCCAATATCGTGGAAGCCTGAATAATGACCAATACTACTCCTTTAGGTTCCTCATTTTCAACCCTAAACCCCTAAACCCTAAACCCAGCCTGTACTATTTATTAATGCTGCCTTAAGGGTCCGCATACTAGGTTAAGTTCAGAGGTTGGTGTTTTTTGGTTATGGATTAATGAAAAGAGTTTGAGAATTGAGGTTTCGGGATTAGGGTTTATGGATTCGGATTTGGGACTTCTTGTGGGTGGAGTTTTAGGGTTTGTGGATTATGGTTTGGGTCGACTCATGATGTAACAGAGTTGCTGAGTTCATAAGCCCCCCAAAGTGTAGACTTTTAGTTTTATAGT
This sequence comes from Symbiodinium sp. clade A Y106, assembly GCA_003297005.1. Lineage (NCBI taxonomy): Eukaryota > Dinophyceae > Suessiales > Symbiodiniaceae > Symbiodinium > Symbiodinium sp. clade A. The sequence continues at coordinate 134,720 of BGNK01001059.1, forward strand.
GGGTAATATCCCAAAAAGTGTAAAGTGTATCCACTCAGCTACTAAGTACAGTTACTGTAGCTCCTTTTTCTACAACTTTTCCCTGTTCACCCTAAACCCTAAACCCTAAACTCTAAATCGCTACCCAATCCTCAGAGTTGCATGAACTTGAAGCCCCCCTCGTCCCTACTGTTGACGGACAAAATCCTGCATGACCCTAAGGACCCTAAACTATGGGAATTATGGTATATTCCTTATAATGGGTAATGCAGGATTTTGTCCATCAACAGTAGTTGCACGCAAATCCCACATCCTTCCAGTTGAGATCGTCATACAACTGTCCAACCTCGACGGCGACTACTGCTGCTGCTACTTCTACTACCACAGGTCCTTACTACCTCTTCAGGAGAACACTAGAACGCAACCGGACTGACGCTGAATACCTTTACCGCTGTGGCTGTCATCGCCTGATACCCTGACTTTCTCATAGCATATGGTTTCCGTAGTGTCCTAATCCGTAAAACGTAGAATCGTAGAAGTTTCCGGGCCGGATTGGAGGCGAACGCGTCGAGCGGGCCAAGCCGGCGACAGCTGGTGAAGCCAGGGGCCTCAGCGTGCACAGGGCCCGATATCATGGGTTTAGGGCTTACGGCTTTTAGGGTTGAGGGTTTACGAATATGCAGGTTTCTGTAGTGCCTCGTAGACTTCGGATTTTTTGTATTGCGACAAATGGAGGGGGGTCTACGTAAGATAGTTCAGAACATAAAGCACGCACTCCATAATAGGTTATGGTATGCTGGCTCTGCCATGCTTTTACAAGTAAGTGTTGTTTTCCTAGGATCTTTGTCGGCGTTGTCGCACAGGTTCACAGTGTCGCCGCAGAGTTCTAGATATTCCACACTCTTTCCCTAAGACTCCATGTACCCATACAGTCTGCACTTGGGCCTTAAAGTACCTATATATAGGGACCCCTTTAAGGCTTAAGTATCTATACTATAAAGGTACATGGAGCCTTTGGGTTTCTTCAGTTCTATAGCCTGGCGTTGGGGTTCAGGAACGAGGGGATGGCTTCAGAATGTAAAGATTTAAGATTTAGGGCCTTGGGTCTGTCTACAGAGTCTACAGCAAGAAGGGTTTAGGGTTTAGGGAAGGATAGCACTGAATTTCATCCGTGGTTGGGGATTTGAAGGCTGCGGTGTGTCGTGTGTTGATAGGCTTTGTAACAGCAGCCCGCGCAGTGTGTACGGCCAAAGGCTATGCACCGCTTTGTACATTCGCATACTTGAGGTTTCTGCATAGCTGACGCGCCTGAATGTAGAATACACCGCCTTTCTGTACGTGCCTTCATATGGGCATGCCTGCAGCTTGTCCTCTTTAAGCGAAGTGGGCGTCGTTAATCAGGGGATCACATTGAATGGCATGGTCTTTGGGGCCGCAAACTTCAAGACGTGAGGGTCCAACAGCTGATGCGATGTGTCACACCTCTAAAACTCCGATAGCCTACCCCAAGAACTTACACACACACACACGCACACCACACATGCATCGCAAACTCGCAAATTTCAAAGGCAAGAGACATCCCCCACAAAAGCACCCACACTCGCACACACAATACTCAAAACCTATAACTCTATAACGGAAAGCTACGAATCGAGAAAACTTCTATCAAAAACGTATAAACCCTGGAAGATAGAAACACACTGTTGAGGACTTTCCTGGACTGGCTGCCACTCCTTCCCGGTGCCTTGGCAGTCTTGTAAGGGGATGTTTTGCAAAGTCTAAATGGGGGTCCTTAAGGAGCCTTTACTATTGATTAAGATGGTGTAGGGTGGTACAAGCGGGGTTTACTACAGGCCTTTGTAGTTAGGGTCCTTGGGAGCACTTGTCAGGTTTATGTAGGGCTCCATAAAGTCTTTAGACGCGATGAGCTCATTTTATGAAAGTTCCACCGGGTTGTACAAGGATTCTGCACGCAGGTGAGTTAAAACGGCCGCGTCAGGTCAGGTATAGGGTGTCTTAAACCTTACAAACCCTAAACCCCCAAACCCTAAACCCTAATTAAGCCTGAGCGAAGGCGCCTACTTCGTTTGGAAGTTCTCCAAGCTGCCGAAGCAGTACATCGCCGCTGCCGGCGATCCGAAAGCTTCCTCGGGCACAGGAGCCTAGCAGTTTAGGGCGCCTTACTTACACAGGATTCCTTTAAGGAGTCCTTTGAGAGTTCCATATGTGTTCTATAAGGGCTTCGAGAGTTTGGACTTATGGGGTTCAGAGTTTAGGGGCGCTAGCTAGGAAGGACAGGTTTTGCGGTTACTACTCATTATTCATAATACAACCCTACTTGGAAACCCTACGCCCTAAAGTCTCAAGCCCAACCCCATACCCTAAAGTTACCCATGAGTGCATGAGACATCGTCAGGGTAGGTTTCGGAAGTTCTTATTTACGTCGAGCAACGCAAGAACCCCGAACCCTCACCCTTTATACAACCTTTGAGGAATCCCCTCCTTGAAGGAACCCTTCAAGGAAACCTCAATTGCCACCCCATCGCCCCCTGTGTCCGACCAAGTGTGGGGTTTGGGTCAGGGTTTAGGGTTTAGTGGTTTAGGGTTTAGGGGCTTAGGGTTTAGGGTTTAGTGGTTTAGGGTTTAGGGTTTAGTGGTTTCGCTACCCAAAAGGTCTCCAAAAACGTATAGAAGGGAGTGTTTGGACTCCCAGGGCTGGATACCAACTTCCAGTTTACAGTTTCATGGGCACTTGCATACAAATTTAATTGAGCCCTCATAATGCTCAGATCCCCAATACCCAACCTTTGAACTTGTTGGGTCCTTATCGCTTAATAGGAATCGCAAAGTTTAACCTTTTGTTTCTGTGGCTTATTTGGGGAGTAAGAGTACCGTCTGAAGCCTTTTTTAGCCTTCAAATCGCGACCCGTACACCCTAAACTTTAACCCTGAAGCCTCGAACCTTCAAATTGCGACCTTGTTTTGCCAAACTCCCTAAACCCCTTGAATTCATGTTCAGCCTTCAAATCGTGACCCTAGCATCCTCAGCACCAAACTCTGAGAACAGGAGCCGAGAAGTGGGGCCTCTGGACGCAGGACACTTCACATTTAGGGTCTTACAGGGTTTAGGGCTTTACAGGGCTTTGCTACATTCTTCGTAGCTGAGTGGATACACTTTAAACTTTTGGGGATAGTAGTACCCACTATAAAACTAAAAGGTATAAGTGTATACTTTTGGGGGGTTTTAAACTCAGCAGCTAAGTATTACAGTGTTTTCAAGGGCTCGTCATGAGGCTTTTTAGGGTTTATATACGTTTTGCTATAGAAGTAATTCGAGTTCATAGTAGCTATATACGCTTTTTGTCCCTACATGTCTCTACATAAGCATACTGCATTTTGTGCCCCAAGTCCCCATTCAAACCACTAAGGCATTACGGCTCCTATACAAATACTGTCGTAGCAGCCCCTGTCCCAGGGCTTTGAGATTTTGGCCTTGGGCTTTGAAAACTTTGCTTGGCGTCGAAACTTTGCTTGAAGGCTACTGGTAGCAGACGTTATGTCCGAAATGAGGTTGTGTCTAGGGTTTGGGGTCTTCTGTTCGTCGAGATGTGCCTACGCCATAAGGAGCCAAAGACCCTTAAAGGTAAGGGCCCTGTACCCTCATACTAAGAAAACCCCATGTGGTATATAAACCCTAAACCCGTTTTAGGGGTTCATTTCGGTTTTTAAGGTGTGCAAACATTCGCATTATTTGAGACCAAGGCCAGGAAACGTGGCTTCTGTAGATTCGGATCCCGAAAGACCATGCTCATGATAATTCGTTTCGACTTGCTAGTTACAGGAGTGTAGAAAAAGTCATTCAGATGTACCTACACCCGTTGGGCATGTTGGTGACTACCTTCGGGTGAGCAGCCCTACGCCCTGCAAACCTAAAGATTTCAGTGCCAGGGTAGAATGCTTCGTGGGATAGTCAGGTTTGTGATTTCAGGGTTTAAGGTTATGCGTCTGAAAGTTCACAGTCTTGGGAGGAGGATTGTGGTGATGCATACCGGACAGGTGCTGGGTTTCGAGATTAAGGTCGATCTTCTACGAGCTGCAGTCCTTAAACTGTGCAGCCCAGACCTTTCTGTGTATGAACCCCATACATCCATGGCATCTTATCATAATGCCCCTCTGCAGATCTGAAAACATGAAAGCAATACAGCAAAACTACGTTGTAGAGCCGTGTATAGTCCAGTTAAGAATGCACGAACAGATGTTACAACCACATTAAAAAAACAAGGGCCTTAATACTTGCCTGTACTATTTTGGGGGGTTCCTTATTACAATTACAGTAAAATGGGCCTCAAAACCCTATTCTAATTATTAAGGCCCCACATTATTTCAACAGCCCTAAACCCTAAACCCTAAACCCGAACTCGTCTCGTCTGAAACAGACGTTCTGGACTCCTTAGGGCGGACGGAAAAAGGCGTTCAAAAAGAACAAACCTAAACCCGATCCCTTCGTCGTCCCATTTTGCAGATGCGGACAGGACCCGGGACCTCGCGGGGTGCGCTTGAGCGGATATGAGTCTCCTGGCTCAGACATAGCCTTAAGGGTACCTTTAAGGGTTCCTTTAAGGGTACCATAAGGGTTTAGGGTTTAAGGGTCCATGTACCCAAATAGAATATACTTTGGCCCCAAAGTACCTATACAGGGACTACTTTAAGGCCAATGTATAGATTATGTGAGTCTCTTGGCTCAGACTAGCCAAAAGACCTGTCGGGTTTTAGGGCTTAGTGTATAGGGGGTGAAGGGCTTAGCGCTAGGGTTGAGGTTAGGGTTTAGGGTTTAGGGGCATCTCTAGCATTTTAGGATTTAGGAGTAGCAAAGCCTGAACAAGGCATATTCTTCAACTGCGTTCTGTCCATCTGGTTCCTTTCAAAGGGTCTGCGAAGTACGGGTCCAAGTGCCCAAAGCTTATATAAATTATGTCCTTGGGCCTAATGTGGATCATGGCAACATCGGGGTGACAAAATATCGAAAACTCATGACGCATAATATACTAGTTAGATATCAGCAAAAGGACTCCTTGCCCACACCCCAAATTGTCACTGTTAGATAGACTTCCGCGCCCCCGGTGTCTGCATGCGGTTTTGAGGGTGATTTGATGTTTGGGGTTTAGGGTTCAGGGTTTAGGGTTTAGGGGTTTAGGGTTTAGGGTTATATAGGTGTTGTAGCCGTGATTTGGATATGCTTCCGCATATCAGCAATGAAACGAAAACCTGCACCTCAAGGCGCCGTGCACCCACATAGTCTGTACTTTGGCCCGAAGGCCCTGTACAGGAAGAATTTTGAAGCACAAGAAAAATTACGCATCCACGAAAATCCCTAAAAACCCTTGAAGCCCCAAACCCTAAACCCTCATCAGCCTGAGCTCTAAACCCGAACTCTGTTCAAGCCGAAGCGCGTAGCTACCTATGCCCTAGAATGCCATGGCGTTAACGTCTCATAAGGACTTTAGAGTTTAAGGAAATCCCCCAAAGGATCCAAGTGCTCAAGTAGTAGGGGTTTAGGTACCAAAAACCATTCAGAGTATGGAATTTAGGGCCTATAACACCCTACTGTTTGGGCACTTGTACCCTGAGGGTTTAATTTATTGGGTAACTTGCTTGGTGGCGAGGATCCGATTGCAAGGTATTCAGGTAGCCACGACAAGGTACCACATTCTAGGCTCTTTTGACCATCGCGGGGGTTCTAAGAGGTTACCCTACGGACAATCGTATAAAATGTGGAAGCCTGTATAGCTATCCCCATTATTCCTTCGGGTTCCTGCCTAGATTCAATTATCATAACAGGTGTGCCCCAAATCCCTATTCTAAGAGTAAGGCCCCTATATTGTTACACTGCACAGGCAGATGGACCATCGGGGTTGGTTTCGGGTAGGCACCTGGTGATCCCCAAGGCCCCATGTACCTACATAGTATGCTCTAAGGTCTTAGGGCTTAAAGTGCTCATATGACCCCGTTAACGCATAATCATATACTATATAGGAAGTGGGAGCATTTGGTCATGTCATTTCAGCTTTGACGCTTGCGATTTTCGGCGGGTCGCCGAGCCCCAAATCGTCGAGGGATTCTTCAGGTTTTGCTTACCCTAAACCCTAGACCCTGAACCCTAAACCCAAAAGCCCTAAACCCCTAAACTCGTAAACCTCAAGCCCTAAACCCCTAAGCCCTAAACCCCTAAACCTTGAAACCCTAAACCCTAAACCGAAAACCCTAAGCCTAAAAAACCCTAAACCCCCTAAACCCGTCACCCTGAGGCGTCTTCAAGCCACAGGAGGCCCGGCCTACGGCACTAACCCTGAAAACCGATGGTTTACTACGGGTCCCTTAAGGACTCCTTTAAGGGCTACTTAAGGGATCTCTTAACGGGTCCTGCAAGAGGATCTTTAAGGGATCCTTTAGAGGTTCAGGCCCAGAGTTAATTAACGGTTTAGGGTTTAGGGTTTAGGTTTGGGTTTAGGGTTTAGGGTTTAGGTTTAGGGTTTAGGGTTTAGGTTAGGGTTTAGGGTTTAGGGTTTAGGGTTTAGGGTGCTTCCAGGGACCTTATTCTGGGGTCCTTAAGAGGTCTGGGGCCCTGATTGGTAGGTTTCTGGAAGCATAGGGTGAGGGTCCGTTAAGGGTTTGGGGTTGGTATCGTTGCCAATAAGGATTCCTGAAGGCTCCATCTAAGTGCTTGTTGTGGAATTCAGGTAGGGTTGGGAAGGTTGGGGGTTCCATGCTTCCAGGCTTGATGGTACAGGGATCTGTGCGCAGCATGGGTGTGGTCAAGTTCAGGTTTTTAGTCTTCAGATTCCGGACTGCTTGCACATCAACCCACACTCATGCTAAGGACTCGCCAAGATTGGCAAACAGTCTTTAACATTCCATGATTATTCAGGGTCCTTTGATTTGAAGAGTTCTGCAATGGGGTCAAGAAGGGTTCAAAAGGGAAACAGTTACAGCGGTGTGACGGGCGAGGATGTTGAAGCCTACGAGGAGGAAGGCCAAATTGAAGGCATGACAAAGAAGAAGCAGTCCAATATTAAGTCCAAAGCCTAGGGCGACAAGATGGACACCGATTTGATGCCCAGCCCCTGCCGTGCCGGTCGTGCCTTTGCCGGGATACGGTACTAAACACCGCGCTGGCTGCACTGGCCGAACATGCGGCGAAACAGGGGACCCCAGTGCCCAGGCACGAAGCTAAGAGCGACAAAAACTCACAAGGGAAGAGTTCCTTGCCTGGAAGTAAAGCAGGCTTGACAGCGTGGGAAAGAGCTACCATGTAATGTAGGGCCTTATAATACTTACCTGCATTATTTTGGGGCTCCTTATTATAATTATGGTCTAAGGGGCCCCTAACTTTATTCTAATTATTAGGGCCCCTATAGTACCTTGGTGTGGTCATGGAGGAGCTCGAGTCAAGCTGAAAGCCGAGCCAATGCTTGATGCCAAGAGACGCCTCAGCTCTGTGCGCCCTTCAAAACACGTCCCGTCCCCTTCGGGTTAAGGGTTAGTACAGAAGCCTTCATGCTATGATTTCAGTCGTTACTACTCTCAATGCTTCTTCTTGCCATTACGACTATGCTTATAAATATTGCTTTTGGTGTAAATTTACTGAGCAATAGTTGTATTCTCTCTTACCTCTCAAAAAGGACACATGCAAAGAAATCTTGGTAAGGAAACCTCACAAAGTGTGTTTTTTGAGGGTTATGGTAGATGCTAAACCCACCCCACTACAGTCCATGAAACCCTAAACCCCTAAACCACTAAACCCTAAACCTGACCGGGCCTTTCCAGGTCAGGCGCCAGCTGGCTGGCAGTTTGACCAGGTCGCACGCGTGCGGTTGAGGGCTCCATAGGCTAGTTGTTTTAGGGCTTACCTTAATCCGGAATAGCCTACCTTTTCAGGGCTCCTTATTTTGATTTCCTTATATAAGTCCTTAAAACGGGTAGGTTATTCAGGGTTAAGGTAGGGTTTAGGGTTTATGAACATCCCAAACGCTCCTAAGTACCCTTAAAAGGGGGATACTTACCGAAGCGGGTATAGTACTCCCTTTGATAGAAACGCTACTTTCTACGACGTAGGTACTTCCCTTTGGCTATGCCTTGTCCTTGTTTCCTGATCGCAAGAAAGGGGCTTTGTAATTACAAGTAGGTAGTAAGTAGACGTATAAGTACCCGAAAAGGGATCCTAATTGGGGGGGATGATTCTTCTAAGTCTGTAACATATCTATTTTACTAAGTCCCGCGACGCTCCAAGTAAAGAATCCCAGCAACAAAAAAATCGAGGAGCATGTAGTTGAGTGGATACACTTTACACTTTTGGGGATAATATTACCTACTATTTAAAGTGTATACTTTTCGGGGCTTATAAACTCAGCAACTCAGAGAAGGGCTTCGGGGTGTGCATTTGAGGGGGCAGGTTTGACAGTTCAGGGTTTCAGAACCCTAAACCCTAAACCCTGAACCCTAAACCCTAAACCGAAACAGGGTTTCGAGATGTTGGGTTTCGAGGTTCAGGTTTTTAGAAGGGGTGTCGGGTTTATGCAGTCAAGAAATCCTCAAAAGAGAACCTCGGGCTTAGGGCAGTTTACTTGGAGGGGCAGGGGACTTAGTAAGTCGTTTATCAGTAGGGTTATAATTGGGGTAATTCCATTTAGGGTACCTATAACTCCACTTGTAACCTACTTACTAAGTCCCCTGCCCCTTCAAGTAGGGGCTTTGCGCTTTTGGGGCCTAGCGCTTCGGGCTGACAATGGCTTGATCTTAGTCCACCTAATGCTATGCTACCTTTTTGGGAACCAAACCCTAAACCCTAAACCCTAAAGTGTAGATTCTTGGAGGGGGTGTGGGAGTGACGAGGAGTCTGAGTCAGCAGGGGTCTCCTAAACTTCAGATTTTTTTTGTAGATTTGAGAAGTCGATCCCCTACGCCTCTGCGGCATAGGGTTTTCGGTGTCTTTAACCCTAGGCCTAACAAGGAACCCTCTAAAGGTAGGTTTTTTTTTTTGGTTGCGGGGTGGTCATAAGGTAGGCTCTGCTAGACCCTATTTACCGTCAAAATACCTACCTTTCTAAGGGGCTCCTCTGGATTCCTTACATGGGTTTAGGGTTTATATGGCACTTTCCCTTTTGAAGCAGGTAAATAGGATAAGTAGGTTCCGGTAAACCCGAAACCCTGAGTGATAAGCCCCCAAACCCTAAACCTTGAACCCCAAGCCCTAAACCCTAAACCCTTGACCATAAAACCGACTCTGGGCCGGTGCAGGCAGATTGGTGGCTCGAAGAGTCCCGGGACTGCAGGGGAGTTTGCGTTGATATAGAGCTTGGTACACCTTGCCTGAAGGCTCCATGTTCCTACCTCAAAGGGGATATGCTCCAATACCCTATTCTAGTTGTTAAGGCCCCTATGTTAACTAAATCAAAGCCCCACTTGACAGGAAAGGGGATGGGGGTTCGGATCTCCGGTGGTTCGGAGATATGGCCGCAGCGAGTTAACCAACAAGCCCCCCTAACCCCGACACACTCATAGCTCGCATCGCCACAGCCAAGCTATAAGTCTCTAAGTCCAACACTCATGCCCTAAACCCTCGCGCGTGTAATCCGTAACCCCAAACCGTCCCGAAACCTAAACCCAGCCTGAACGCTGCATTACGCTGCAACACGGCATCAGGGATTAAGAACAAGCTGCGTGAAGCCCCAAGATCAACTCAGCCCCTCAAACTCCAGTTTAGGGTTTTACCTGAGCCCTATAGCCCTATGTACCTTATAGTTACATTTTCGCACTTTCGAAGGCTACGTATAACGCAGAACAACCAATATGGAGACTGTATTTCTTCGGTGGTTAAGCTAGGGTTTATGGCTTTGGTCCCTAAACCTTGCACCCAAAAAGTGTAATAACGCTGTAGCCTTTGACCCCAGACCCGCACCACCTGAAACCTTAAAACGCAAAAAGAGCCCCCCAAATCCCACAAGCCTAAACCCCAAACTCCAAACGGCCCGAAACCTTAAGCCTTAAATGTCTTACAAGGCATGGCCTTATCATGGAGAAGCCCACCACCCTGCCACCGGGAAAGTATGAGGTAACAGGCGACCGCGAGGCGTTCGAGGGTTCAGAGTTCAGAGAAAGGGTTTAGGGTTGAAGGTTTTAGGGTTTAGGGTTGAAGGTTTTAGGGTTTAGGGTTGAAGGTTTTAAGGTATAGGGTTTGGGTTTTAGGGTTTAGGGTTTGGGATTTAGGGTGTAGGGTTTAGGGTTTAAGGTTTAGGGTTCAAGGTTCAAGGTTTAGGGTTTAGGGTTTAGGGTTTAGGGTTCCTTTTCAGAACTCCTTGAAACGATGGATTTAGGGTTGCTTTACAAGTTCTTCCAGGGTAAGAAACGTTCTCGGGTTCAGGGTTTGGGGTTTCGTAGGGTTTGAGGGACTTGGATTCTGGGTTTTGGCAGTTTTACATAGATTTCAGTTCCAGGATTCAGGAGTTTCGGCCATAAATAAGGCCGCGGATAAGTTTGTTTGGAGCTTAGTTTATCTAGGGCTTTGGTTTTCATCAAGGTTGCGGGTGAGGCACAGTATGTTTACGCAGTCAGCCTGCCTTGATCCACCAAACTTGCTTAGGTCTGTGATGCCCTTAGATGTCCTGGGCTGCACGCGCGCTACACTGATGCGCTCAACGAGTTTGCAATCTTGCCTGAAATGGCCGGGTAATCTTTTTAAAATGCATCGTGATGGGGTGGTATCCTTGGGAGGCCCGGAACCTCCTAAGGAGAGCCCTTGCCAAAAGCATACTATAGGGGCCTTATGTAAAAAATACCAATACTATTTTGGGGGGGTTTCTTATTACCCCAGGGGTCCATGTACCCAAATAATGTATACTTTGGGCCCAATGTATCTACATAGGGAGTACTTTAAGGCCAATGTATATACTGTATGAGTACATGGACCCTTAGGGTATGGTCATGGTATAATATACCCCCAAACCCTATTCTAATTTTTAAGGCCCCTATAGCCAAAAATACAGGGGCCCGCAGGACTTCTACGAACCTCGAACTCCGCAACCTGCACCCTGAACCTTACATCCGCAACCTCGAAGCCGAACCCCCCAGACCTTCCAAAATCCTTGAATTAAGGAATATACCCCCAAACAATTATAGGATCCCTAATATGATTTAAGGTATATTCCTTAATTAAGGGATTTTGGAAGGTCTGGGCCCTGAACCCCTGCACACCGAACCCCGCAAACCGTAAACCCTACTGTTGATGTACAAAATCCTGCATGACCCTAAGGACCCTAAACTATGGGAATTATGGTATATTCCTTATAATGGGTAATGCAGGATTTTGTCCATCAACAGTATCAACACCCCCCACAGCACTTTGTGAGAGCCTCCGTACCCACTATTAAGGACCATACCGAAGCATACTCGTCATATGGATACATGGACCCTTACGGGAAGGTTTATGGAGAGTGTTCAAGAGTTTTTTGAGATTTCTTTTTGTTGGATTTAGGGTGTAGCAAGTCACTAACCAAGAGGACTTCCCATGAACCACCCTGAGCCCTGCCAGGTGACGACCACCTTGACAATTTTTCCAAAGGACGCCTGCGAACCCTGAGGGTCCAAACATAGGGTCGGGGGACTTAGTAAGTAGTCACTTTTCAGACTTGTAAATATCATAGCAGCAATTCGGATCCCCTTTAGTGTACTTGCAAGTCTACTTAGTACCTACTTGCTAGGCCTGCCGACCCTCCAAGGAATGCTCCATGTACCTGTATAGCACATATTTAGGCCTTACTGGGGTTCCTCTATAGCTACTCGAAGGTCTAGGAAAATACAAAATCGGCTCATGGAGCCTCAGGGAGAGTCACTGAATGGTGTTGTTTTGTGTTTTCTTCTTCCGGAATGGCTCGGGCTAGGGTCATGTTCGGGTTTAGGGTTTTAGGGTAGGTTTGACAAGGAAGCTCGAAGGACTTGCGTTGTGTGGCTACTCTTTGGAGGGTTGCAAGAACCCAATAATTGGTTGCGTGCTTGGTTGAGGATGGTACGAGTAGTACCGCAGCCTGGTATATTGCGGCGAGTATGTGACTATGAGATCCGGAGGCGCTTCGACCCAAAACTGCGACATTTTCGTGTTAGAGTACAGGGACAGTCTGTTCTTAGGCCCTAATGTTCTAGGTTGGAAGTCCGGTAGGGCCCTGTCTGTAAACCGTAAAGCCTAAACTCTTTAAACCCTAAACTAGACTTTCTGAGTGCTGACCCTTGGGTGAGGCAGTTGCAGTTTCTAAGCTTGTTATACTTACGGTAGGGCATACTTGGTTTTCGGGCATTTGATGATTGTCGCCTGACCCGTTATGTCTGAGTCTCGGCCACAAGTCATAAACACCGGACTGAACGTCAAGCCCGAAATCCTGTCGAATCAAGCCCGTAGACCTTGAAATTTCCTAAAGCCTTGCTGAACCAGGACAGTGAGGGACATCAGCGATGGGAGTTGGCAGATGGGGCGAAGCTGTTCGATGTGACGCATTTGCCTTGCCGTGCCGGGGCTAAAGAGTCCAGTATGTTCGGAATCGGAGCAGGGCCGGTACAGAAGCTTTGGGATGGTCGGGTGGCTTGGTAAGTAGTGGTGTTTTTATAGATGTATAGCTAAGTATAATGACCCTAACTAGGATCCCTTTTGAGGCTACGTATACGCCTACTTGGCGCCATCCAAGCAACGGGTTTCATTTGGGGTTCACAAGTTTACAAGGAGTTAGTCGGTCCTACGAGGGAGTTTGGTTCAGTGCTTACCCTAAGGCTCAAAAGGTACTTAGTCGCTTTTTCTCAGGGGGGTTTGGGTTTGCAGTTCGATGACATTAAGATTGTTAGTTAGTAGGAGCTGTATGGCTCGGGCAAACAACCTCGATCGCTTGCTCGGTCTGCAGTTCTTTTAACCCTATTTCAGGCAGCTAGAACCGTGTCAGTTTGCCCTCACCTACCTGAACAAACTTGTTGTAGGGCCCCAGTATGAATCCCAGTATGCAGTTTGTAGTGACCCCGCAAAGACACGTAGGTTTTGATGGGTTCATGAAGGTACCCATGAAGCATAGTATAAGGAACTCATGCTTGGGGAGGTCGTTGATCCGGGAGACTGTGCAGAACACGGCCTTCGGGCTTTGTCTAGCTGGAAGTGCTCCTGTTTCTCCACAAGGCGTCTGCTGTGGAAATATCTCCGGCGCTGACGTCGTCCACGCCTGTGGAAAGCTCACAGATGGGCATGTGAACACTGTCACAATGACCGGCAGCCGTGAGCATTCATCCTCCAGGTTGTTAAGTCTTTGTCAAATTGCTGGACACCGGGCTTACAAACTCGCATTTTCAGAGGACGAGCAGCTATACTGTGACGAGGAGGCTGGCGATTCCCAAGTCAGTCTCTTCGCAGAACTGCTGGAGATCATTTTGCCAGCGTATGGCCTTGCATCATCCTAGGCCTATTTTTTCGAAATAGCCCCCTAAACTATAAGTCCTAAACCCTCAGCTCAATAAAGCTTAGCTGGGCCCCAAAGCCTCGCACGGGTCTCAGAGTCTGGGGTTGCGTTCCCCAAGCTCAAAGCCCAAAGTGATTAGATGGACATGGACTGGGTGCATCTGTGTGGAAAAGTCGGGTTACTTGAGAATTGATGATTAATACAGGGGCCTAAATAATTACCAATATACCAATATCATGGTGTTGCTTCCTTAGTAGAATCATAGTATAATGGGCCCCAAAGCCCTATTGTTAGTATGAAGGCCTCCTAGATTATCACGCCAACCCCCAAGCCTTGAACTGTAGAAGCATCATGTAGCCTTATAATCCTTATAACTGCCCTATGCAAGAATCAGAGTAGTGAAGCAACTAGCATGTACCCAAATAGTATATACGTTGGCCCCAAAGTAGCTATATAGGGCCTACTTTAAAGCCAAAGTATATGGGTGGTTGTCAAAATTATGGTCCCTTTTTGGGTACCCTAAATATTAGGTGCCGTATTATAGTAAGGACCCAAAAAGGGACCCTCATATTGACAACCACCCATATACTATTTGGGTACATGGACCCTTGGGGCAAAGCCTAAACCCAGAGCTTCCAGAACTCTTTGCAACACTCCAAAGGTTCGGCTCGCTACACTGGCTCCGGATGCTCCTTCTCCGCAGGGAACGGTCTCTAGGGGCAAAAGCTTTCCAGCAGTACGTTTTAGGTTCGGGATGAAGGTTGTGAGGGCTTAGGGTGTTTAGAATACATATTTAGATGGACGGATGGATGGAGGAAGGGAGGGAGGAAGGGAGGGAGGGAGGGATGGAGGTATGTATGTAGGGTTCTATATATGTATGTACGTTTATAAGTTATAAGTATATGAACAAGTTTGAGTATAAGCATAAGTACATGTGTATGCATACGTGTAGGTTCAGGTAGAGGTACATGCACAGATTTAGGTATAGGCAGAGGCTTACATGCACAGAACAACTTATCTGGGAATCCAGGCTCTCGGGGTTTGTGGTTTGGCTTGGTTTAGGGCTGCAAGTGCGCCATGCCAGTGCAACCTCTCTACAAACAGTCTTAGACACTAGTTCGGACCTCTAGTTGGGTTTCGGACTTAGAGTTTAGTTGTAGTAGCGTCACGAAAGTAGCACCCTGGTAACTACAGCATAGCCCAGAGTGTAGGGTTTAGGGTTAGGGTTTAGGGTTTAGGGGTTTATGGTTTAGGGTTTAGGGCAGCATAGCCCAGGGTGTCTAACCCAAGAAGCTACCTTAAAGCCTTGTTCCAATAGTAAGTCTACTTAGTATCCCCTAGAAACCATATTATAATCCCCCATGACCCACCTTACTAACCCTACTTACTAAGTCAAAAGGGCCTCCAAGTAGACCCTAGATCCTGAACCCTATAAGGCCCTAAACCCTACACTGAATCAACCCTAAGGCCCTGAACCCTACACCTAAATCCTCAGCCGTAAGCTTTGAACCCTGAACCCTTTGAGACCCTAAACCCCTACATCCTAGGCCCCAAATCCTAAACCCTAAGGTCTTAAAACCTTCATCCTCAATCCTCAGCCCTAAACCCTATACCCGAAGGCCCTAAACCCCCCATCCTCAAATCCTAAGCCCTCAAGCTCGGATACACTGCCAAGGCTCGCCCTCTGGTGCAGCGCCCGCCGACTTTCCGGCATGGGCCCAAGGGCTTAGGGGGTTCCTGTGACGGTTCCTTTAACGGGCTTTCAGAAGGGCTTCTAGCCTAGGGTAGGAGCTGAGGGGCTTAGGGGTTCAAGGGTTTAGGGTTTTGGGGTTTGGGGTTTACAAGGTTAAACCCTAAACCCTAAACCCTAAAACCTAAACCCTAAACCCTAAACCCTAGGCTTTAGGGTTCAGGGCTTCGGGTTCAGAGTTTGGGGTTCTGGCTTACTTCCAGGGCTTAGGGACTACTCAAGAAGCCCTGGTTTGAGCCCCTGTCTGAAGAATGGACACTAATACTGTTGATGGACAAAATCCTGCATTACCCATTATAAGGAATATTCCATAATTCCCATAGTTTAGAGTCCTTAAGGTCATGCAGGATTTTGTCCATCAACGGTACCAGTATCCTCTCAGAGTTTCTATAGCATTATATTATTGTATGTAATGCTCAAAGCCCTAAAACCCTGCAGGGCAAAGCTTTACGGCGGTGAGGTGATGTGCTCTGAGTCTCTTTAGCCCAATTTAGGACTCTGTCAACCTTAGGTTTGCCCTTAGGGTTTAGGGTTTAGGGTTCGGCACTTGGTTGGAAATCCGCCGCCAACTTTCCGCCAAGACTGAACACTGCTGCTAGAACAAACTCCAAGTGCGCAAAGGGTAGAGTGTGGGCTAGCAAACACAATTCAGACAGCAGTATATGGGACTGTATTTGCATGAATACATGAACGGGTGGTTATTGCCAAGTTGAAGTATGCGTGCAGTTATCAGAAGCCTGAACAACTACTGATACTATGCCTTAGGGTTCCATCATGTAAACATACTATGATGTACCCCAAGACCCTTTTCATGTTTTGCAGCCGCTATATTGCCTCAGCTTCTTGGTCGTACAAGGCAGCCTTTAAACTGCCGTACCCTCATTACTCGGAGGGTCGAGGACTTGGTACGTAGGTTATGCGTCGAGTTGGAAGTAGCCGACAAGTGGTCCCGTTTGGGACAATATATTTATGACTCTATAACCTAGAGGGTCCATATGTACTACGTACTGTTATGGAATTAGGCCTCCCAAACCATTGTTAGGATGGTTTGGGGGGGCCTAAATCCATAATGGTAGTATATTTTTCTATATATATATATATATATGTATATATATATATATACATATATGGACCCTCTGGGTAACATGGCTACTTTCTAACAAGTCCCGCGACCCTCCCCAAAGATCCCCAAACTCCAGTGCACACACTGTAAACCTTCTTGTAGACTCCTGATTAGTAAACATCCTCCCCTTAAGGGCCTTAATATGAGGGTTCAGGGTTCAGCGATCAGCTTCAGGCTCTAAACCCTGGCCTCAAATCCCTAGGGTTCAGGGTTTAGATTTAGGATTTAGCATGCTGATTCGGGGAATTGGCTTTATTAATCACGGTCGACACGAGCCTTAAGCTTTGTAGTGCGCCGCTGTCCATGTACACGCGTATTCGAGGCTTCGAGAAGTGCGTGCAATCCAATGGAAATCGAAGCACGCCCAACGCGCAGACATTGTATTCACACCCTGAATACCTGAAATTCTTAACCCTAAGGCTCAGCATGGTCAAACAGCTGCGTACAATGGCCCAGTGCACTCTTGCCTCCAACTTCAACCACGGATCCTTGGAGCTTTTCTGGTCATCTCCTCGACCCCCCCTTTAGATACTTCATAAGCCTTAATCAAAACCCTGGATAAGTTGCTGCTTCTAGCAACCCACCTCCAAATAGCCCTAAACATCCCTAAATCCTAAGGCGTGAGCCGAAGCTCTAATCCCTAAACCCTAAACCCTATAGGGTTTTGGGTTCAGGGTGTAGGGGCCTAGGCCCGAAACCCTAAACTCGACTCTAAGTCTAAGCCACCTCAACTTACAAGAAAACCTATAGGGTTTTCGGGTTTAGGGTTTAGGGGTTTAGGGTCCTGAGCCCTAAGAATCACTTGGTGCCTACAGGTGCGACCCGGTGCTGCCATGCCCGCTGTGAAGGGTTGTCAGAAGTCGCTTGGAGACCAGTGAGCCGTGCTTCAGGGCTTTTAAAGGCTTAGAGTTCAGGGCCCAGAGGGGTTTGGAGCTTAGAGTCGTTTTAGGGGTTGTCAGAAGTCGCTTGGTGACCTGGTTCAGGGTTTTTGGGGCTTAGACTTCCGGGCTTTAGGGGTTTAGAGCTTGGAGTCTTTCGGGGGCTGTGTAATGTTCAGGGTTCTGTTGCGGTTTAGGGGCATCGGAATAGTTCCTGTGCCCTTGGGTTTAACCTTTGATTTTATCCTTACTCTCCTGGTTTTAGGGTTGAGGGTTAAGGGAGCTTTCTGTTTTTCTGACCTATATGGAATGAAGAGTGACGAGCTTCTCAGATGCATTTGTGTGTTTGCACGAGCTGTTTAACTGTTTTGAGTAGCTACATATGTCTGATTGAGTTGTCTGTTCGTTTATTTGGACTGGATTTGCGATGTAATGTAAGGACTTAATCATATCTGTTTGAGCGAGAAATACTGTCAATGCCTTTATGAAGCTGGTAGATGTGCTTCACATTGAAACACTACTTGTTTTCAAGTCAACTACGTCACTTTTCCTCGTCACCGTAGTTGTGGTCGCCCCGGCCACACCCAGGACCCCGATTTCTGCTTAGTAGCTGGGTAGGTAACCTTTAACCTTTTGGGGCTTATATAATCCTACTATAATTGAAAGGTTAGCCTTTTTTGGGCTAAGGTATTCAGCCCCTAGGTCTGCGTGCTTGTCAAGGCAAGATCATGCTGTTCTTTTCGTCCTGTCTTCGGAACCTACGAAAGCACCGTGAAGATCTTGTACTGAAGCGATGTGGTGGAAGGATGAAGGCTTGCGCGCGACAGGGTTTGGGGCGCCAACTTCAAGTAGCCACAGCTACAGGTAGCCCCATCAACCTAAAACTCTAAGTCCTTAAACCCTAAACCCACAGCCCTTAAACCCTTAAGCTCTCAACCCAGCCCCAAACCCCTAAGCATCAAACTATGGTCTGCCAAGGATGCGTAGATGGGAGCTTCAGTAAATCTATTTTGAGAGTTAGGGATTTCTTATGAGTTTAGGGGATAGGTTTAGGGACAGGTCTTGCGGGTTCTACTTCGGGTTTCGTGATCAGGTTTCTACATCTTAAAGCCACGCCAACCGCGACGAGCATGCTGCTTGCTCCATGCGCTGAACCCACAAGCCCTCGAACGCTTAGACTTAGGGTTTATGTAAGGTTCGAAGTATGGGCCCCTAATATGGACCCTTAGGCCTTCAGGGGGATTGCTCCTAGGATCATCTACCTACAACTTGTAAGTACCCTGAACGGGATCCTAATTTGGGTCTTGATACTAATAAGTCGATAAAATAGCTACTTACTAAGTCCCCACTACTTACTAAGTCCTCCCTACCCTCCAAGTAAGGCGCCAACCGGCTCCCTGAGTAGGCTATATATCCCAAAGCCTATTTCTAGTGAACCCTGAGCCGCTAAACCCGTAAACCTCATCACCCTTAGACCAACAACAAAGCCTTAAAACCTAAAGCCTGACAAACCCCTAAACCCCTAAACCCTAAACCCTAACACCCTAAACCCTAAAACCCTAAACCCTAAAACCTAAACCCTGCAAAACCCTAAACCCTGAAGCCTGAACCCTTGGGTTGCCTTTGCAGCCAATGCCTTGGCCAAAGTCTGACGGGACGCGCGGCTGCAAGGGAAAACCAGGCGAGAGTGTGTGTGCTGAGGGCTCTATAGGGGTTGAGGGTTGAGGATTTGGTGCTTAGAGCCCTATAACCCCTAAATTCCCTAAACCTAATCCCTTAAACCCTAAACCCCAAATCCCTTAAACCCCAAACCCCGAGGTTTAGGGTTTATAGGGGTTCATAGGTTTGGAGTTAGGGGTTTAGGGTTTAATGGTTTGGGGTTGCAACTTAGCCAACGCATCTGCAGGACCATGTGTTTGGAGTTTGAAGTTGCTTTTGCCACGACGGTGGCCGCAAAGTTCGAGTCCATGACGTCCATCGGTAACCAGCGCAACGAACGGTCTGTAGCAAGTGCTTGTCCACTGCATGGATCTCACACAGCGCAAACCACCTGTGTCAGCATTCCAAATCTTCGCCGAAAAAACACTAGACTGGGCGCATCAGCAAGTCGGCGGAAACATCGAAAAGCTCGAGCAGTCGAGATCTGTGCCACTGATAAGATCTGCGCATTAGACGCAGCAGAGCACATTATACACTCCTGGAGGGGATTCGTGGGCATCTGCTGCATCAGCACCGAATGCCCAAACAGTTTTAAACACAGCGACGACATCAACAGTATTCCTTGTTGGGGCCCTAGGTTGGTCGAACCCCCAAGCCCTACCTGAACCCCAAGAACCAAGCTTCTGAAGGACATATCTAGGGCCATAGGCAAATTATACCTAGGAATCCCGACCAGGCAGCGTTCAGTAGGGGTTCCGGTAAAACTCTACAGCTAAACGATCCGTTAGGTCGTTCACTGGGAAGGCGAATCGGCGACACTTGATTGAGCCTTTGGCATTAGGCGGGTGTGACGGTTCCAATCGTGCTTTGCGGTAAGGATTCTTTCCAGAGTTCTATAACGGTTGCGTTTGGCGGTGTACGTATAGGTTCTACAATATCTTTAATGGGTTTTACTAGGATCCATGTAAATACCTAGGTCGCATGTACATTGGCCCTAGCAGGGGTCGTATATAGGTTCTGCAAGACAGTGAAACTTTAAACCCTACGTGCTCAAGCAAGTTCAAGCCTATGCAGAGAAAATTTGGTTGGTACATGGAGGCTTGACGCTCCTGCACGGTATTAGGGCTTGGGGACTGTCAGAGAGCATCCGAAACCCCTTAATTGAAACCATAAAGGGATCCTTAATACCATGTTTGGATATGTGTATATGTGTATATATATATGTATGGTATAAACCACTTTAAATTAAAAGCAGTGATTAGTTGATCCTGAGTGTCATATATGGCCTAATGTAGTACGTATTCCTGAACTTGGGGTTCTGGGGAGTCAGTGGGTGAGGCCTGCCTTCTTCAGCTTAGGGTTTAGGTTCAGGGTTCAGGGTCTGGGGTTCGGCCCCTATAATTCCCCATACAGCCAAGCGTCGCTCATAAACCCGAAGCCCCAACTTATAACCCTTGTCAAAGCCTCCTAGCAGCTCTTCGGGTTCTCTACCGAGGTGCAGTTCCTCAGGCCAAAGCAGCTCGAGGCAGATCAATTTCTGTTGAAATCTTCTGGCTTTTGAGCCGGGTATGGTGGGTATAACTTTTTGGGGTGGGGATGTCATGGTGCTGTATCAGTGACATTGTCTTTCCGTATAAGATTTGTTGTAGGGACTTCGTGGTGTGTATCAGCAATGACGTTCCGGACCCTCCCAAGGAGATACCAGGATCCTGAAGATGACGGGATGATTACAAGGGCGTTGTACGGTTGATGGACAAAATCCTGCATGACCTTAAGGACCCCAAACTACGGGAATTATGGTATATTCCTTATTATGGGTCATGCAGGATTTTGTCCATCAGCCGTAGGACTCAAGGACTGTCAAAAAAGCCTTTTTTGAGGGTCCTGGGTTTTGGAGTCGGCATTTACTATTTCGGGCCGTCAAGGGTTTAGGGTTTCAATTGCTTGGAGGGTCGGGGGACTTAGCAAGTAGGTAATAAGTAGAGTTGTAAGTACCCTAAAAGGGATCCTAATTGGGGTTATGGTACTTATAAGTCTCTAAAATAACTAGTTACTAAGTCCCCGACCCTCCAAGTGAGGTGCAAGACCCTAAGCGTCCAAGCACCCAAATAGTAAATAGCCGGGGCTTGTGAGAGCCTAAACCCTGAAACCAAGCCCTTAAAACCCTGGAGCCTAAAGTACTGGGACCCACTGGGAAAAGGTGTCAAGGAGGCAGTTCTGGGAGCCCAAAATATACACTCCCTGACCTCCTGGACCGGAAGTCTGTAGCCCGGAAGTCTGTAGCCCAAACTCCAAGTAAAGTTGAACCTTAAACCCCAAAACTCTAAACGGCCTTAAATCCTAGACTCTACAGTCATTGGTAAACCCGTCCGTTCGAGTACTTAGAATTCGACTTCTTACCTTCTTACCAAGTCCCCGACCCTCCAGGTAAGGCTTGGACACGTTTATAGTTTATACCCCACACCCCATACTAAAACTCTAAACCCTAAACCCTGAACCCTAAACCCTAAACCCTAAAACCCTACAGCCAAAGCTCATCAAGTCTACATCCTTTACTCAACCGCAGACTGCTTGGAGGGTTGGGGGATTCAGTGGTAGCCTGAAAGGGATCCTGATGCTTATACCTCCACAAGAGGTTTAGGGTTTAGGGTTTTAGAGTTTAGGGCTTTAGGGGTTTAGGGTTTTTCAGGGTTTAGGGTTTTAGAGTTTAGGGTTTAGGGCTTTAGGGGTTTAGGGGTTTATTTAGGGTTTAAGGGTTTAGGGCTTAGGGTTTAGGGCTTTAGGGGTTTATGGTTTTAGAGTTTAGGGCTTCCCGCAACCCAAGAGCTTGAATACAAGGACCTTGGGCCTAGTTGTCGACAAGCTGGGCTAGACCCTCCCCCCAAAACCCCTAGACCCGAAACCCCAAACCTCTTGAACCCAAAGGCCGCAAAGAAATCCCGAAAGCAATAACATCCCTTACCTAGACCCCCTAACTACTTTATAATATGCACTATTAAGGACCACAAGGACGCTTTTAAAGGGCTTTGGGGGGGTTTTGGTAGAATTTTAGGTTCAGGTCCTCGGGTTTGAGACCTCTACACTCTAGACCCTAGTCGCCTAAACCCGGATCTGTTTCGAGGCCCACCTGCACCTGCGCCTGCGACGCCTGAGCGGCGTGCGGCGCAAGGTCGGCCTTGTGTTTACTATACTCCAGGGCTGTGGAGTGACCCTTCAGTTTTGGGGTTTGGTAGGGTTTCCGGGCTAGATATTTCGGGCTTAGTCGGGTTTAGGTCTAATGAGCATTTAGGGTTTCGGGGCTAGAACTCGTCTGTGCCCATGAATTTTGAGGCTTCGAGGCTTTCTTCATTCAGGGGTCTGTCGGCTCGGATTCGGCGTTTGCATTGAGGTACCTACTACCAGGACCCCCAAAACCCCTTGAATGGAGCGCTTGGGCCTTTAGTGTTTGGGGTTTTAGGGTTCCTTTAAAGGGATCTATAAGGGGTCCTTTAAAGAATATATAGGGTTTGGAGTTTAGGGTTTGGGGGTTTGGTCCTTCATAGTGGGTTTTGGGAGTATAATCGAGGGTAGTCAGGGGGTCTCGGTGGACTTTATTTTAGTACTGTAGCACGATTTTTTGGGATCACCTATTTTGTGGTTAGGACCTCATAATAACACAAGGGGTGCTATGTAGATTCGGCTATAGGGTCTACGTCGCTTTCGCAAACACTTGGGAGGTCATCTGGGAGACGTGAGCCCCGTGAATGGATCCGTTTCTATGTGAGGACCCGGCGACAAGAACCTCCGTGTTAAAGAAGCCCCAATTTTGTGGCTTGAAGAAGAACAAGATTGGGCGTTGGAGCAGGCATACTTTAATGTAAGCTTGCAGTATCCAGAAAGAGGAAATACACCAGCGACTACCGTGGTTTTGGAGTACTTAAGGTACTGTCCTGTACGACTGGTTAAAAGGCTCATATGGTTGATGGACAAAATCCTGCATGACCCATAATAAGGAATATACCATAATTCCCATAGTTTAGGGTCCTTAAGGTAATGCAGAATTTTGTCCATCAACCGTAGCAATTCCAGTGGAAACTTCCCCTTACCTTTTGTGGTCCGGGTCTACCACTGTTTCAAGCTGAATCCCCCTTAAGCCCTGGCCTAAACTCTACCCTCAACCCTAACCCCAAGGGTCCAAAGGACCCAATAATTAGGCACTCGGTTTTAGAATAGTAGCTATGTAGGTTAGGATTTTGGAGAGTATATGACTATTGGGTACTTGGACCCTTGGGGTAAAGCCTTATTATTTGGGGAGACTCAAGAAGAGTTTTGTGTCCTTGAATACCCCGCATAGTGGAGAGAGCTCCGGAACAGCTTCAAGGGTTGGCTGGGTGTTTACTACATAGGCAAAGGGCCCAGTAACAGTAGTAGTTTTGTATGCTAGCTTTTTGAGGGGTGTATGATTATTTGTTATTGTGTGACAATTTTGGCGCACTAGGGATATCGATAGCACCTCAATGTATATATCCCCATGGTTACGAACAGCACCTCCTGCCACTTTGGTGCATACACTGTAGTATACCACCAAAACCCTATTCTAGTTCAAAGGGCCCCTACCTTAATTGTGGTTGATCGAGTCTAATGGGTTTCTGTTCTATTATCGGGTATCCAATATAGAAGTCAAAAAATCAGGATCTTCATCGGTTTTCCAGCAGAGTGTATTTTTCAGGCTTCCAAAGGCGTGTATAAAGGCTTTGGTAAGGGATTCGGTATAGAAGCCGTATACTCAGCATGCAATAAGATCCCCTTATAGCCCCTCGTAAATTATGCTGTAACATACCAGCACCAAATAGCCTGGCGATTTTCAGTTGGAGACTTCCAGACCCCCCAGCCTAATCTAGATTTCCAACTTTTCCGTGAGGTGGGGAAACCCGCTATAAAGCAGGGCTTATATGTGTGGGTTTGGTGAGTATATACGGCTCAATACAAGTACCGGCGAGTGTTAACTTTGGGTTGTTGTTGACCCTAAACCCTAAACCCCTAAACCCTAAACCCCTAAACCCTAAACCCTAAACCCCGAACGTTCGTAGTAGACCAAAGCCCTCTTCTGCACATCACGGCCCCGAATCATATTTGCCGAACCCCTGAAACCCCAAAGCCCTAAACCCTAAATCCCAATCCTTAACCCTAAATCCTCAAAACCCGACAACCCTAAACCCTCAAAATCCCTAAACCCTAAAACCCAAAGTTTAAATCGGGAGGTGCGGCTGAGCCGACACCGAAACGATCTGTTGATGCTGGCGTGCAGGCATAGCCCCGGGGTCGGGCTAGGGCTTAGCTCTACAAGGGTTCCATAAGGGTTCCTTAAAGCTTCTCTATAAGGGTTCTTTGAGGGATCTTTAAGGGCTCCTTCAGGGCTCCCTTACGGGTTCTTTAAGGGTTTTTTGAGGTTCTATCAGTTGTTTAGTGTTGGACTTAGCTTTCTTGCCTTGGGGTTTCGGGGTCTCGCGATCGGGTGGTTCGGGAATTAGTGGTTTAGAGTTTCGGGCTTTAGTGGTGGTTTGGGGTGGGGTTTTGGGTTTGGGTGCTGTGGAGTTTTATATTCCACACCGAGCTACAAGCACTAAGTGCCACGGAACCCGGGTGCCTGACTCGTTTGGTGCTTTGCATCCTTGGGGCTCGGTGTTTCGCGGGTTTAAGGTTTAAGGTTAGCCCTAAACCCTAAGTTTATAAACCCGTCACCCTATGTAAACCCTAAACTCTCCTTTATAAAATCTAAACCCTGAATCCTGTTGTTGCTAACTTTTTTGGAGTACGGGTATTATCATTATGATTTTTGCTACTACTAGGTCAACGCCAACGCCAGACGGATGGAACATCATTCACCGTAATCCCTAAACTCGAAACCTCAAACCCTAAACCTCATGCCCTTGATGCAAAGTAGAGAGAATCCCGCGCATTCTATCAGCCCCAATACGTGCTCCAACCTTTCAACCATGACTCTAGGCCGTGTTCCAAAACAAACTTGAAAATGCTTGCAGTAACCATCATAGTAATGCTAATAAAAACAATGATAGCCTGATTGCTTTAGAGGTCAAGGAATCCCGGTTCAGGATGTAGGGCTCGATGCTGCAGCAATTGCAGACTTTAGTCCACCTCCGGCTGGTTGGCAGGCTTGCCCTATAAATTAGAACCGTAACAAAAAAACCTATAAATAACCCTAAACTCTAAAGCCTATAGCCCCGCACCCTTGCCCCCGCCCCAAAACCCTATAATCCTGAACCCTTTACCCTAGCTAGCCTCAAAGGCAGAGGAGACCTTCGACAAGGCGCTTGAGATGTGTTGGGTTTTTCCCAAATGCCAAACACGGTTTAGTGTTTAGGGTTTAGTTTAGGGGGTTTAGGGCAGAATCCTTGTCAAATGCTTAACTGAATTGAGGCCCGTGTATCATTTGGGTGAAATAGAAGCCCAAATAATTACCAAGATTTTTTCGCAGGGCTGCGTATTGTAAATAAGTTATAAAGCAGCCCAGAACCCTATCTGGCCCCTATATCTTGCAGGGTCGGGGGACTTAGGAGCTAGTCATTTTATGGTATAAGTACCGAAACCTCAATTAATTAGGATTTCAAGTCTACTTTTGCGTGCTTCCTACGTTCCACAACTGTTACAA
The DNA here is from genome assembly GCA_003297005.1 of Symbiodinium sp. clade A Y106. Taxonomy (NCBI): domain Eukaryota; class Dinophyceae; order Suessiales; family Symbiodiniaceae; genus Symbiodinium; species Symbiodinium sp. clade A. The sequence goes on from BGNK01001059.1 coordinate 160,239, forward strand.
AAACTCTGCAAGACGCGAAGCCCGAAACCGTAAACCGTATATATTTTTGAAGACTATCTCATGACCTTAACCCGCGAGCACTCCCCAGCCTCGAGCACACCAAACGCGGCCCCCCTCAAATTTGACTTTATATAGGTTTTGGGGAGTTTTTTGGACTGGTTGGCTGAACTCTCCGAGTGCACTCCCGCATGCATTGCTTAGACTCAGCTTTTTGGGGAGTTTAGGGTTTAGGGTTGATTTGGATATCCCAACCTTTCGTACGGTCGCTGCAAGCCTTCAGTGCCCAAAGCCCCCTCGGAGGGCCGGGGGACTTAGCAAGTAGGTGCGGGGGAATTACTACGGTTGATGGACAAAATCCTGCATTACCTTAAGGACCCTAAATTATGGGAATTATGGTATATTCCTTATTATGGGTCATGCAGGATTTTGTCCATCAGCCGTAGTTATAAGCATCCTACATTGTTTCTAAGGATCCAAATTGGGGCTATGATACTTATAAGTCTATAAAATGACGATATACTTATTAAGTCTCCCGACCCTCCAAGCAAGCCCTAGGTGAGCCGGGCAGTGTCTGCTCTCTCCTTGCAGTCTTCACCACGACAGTCTTCCCCGAGGCAAGGGCACAAGACTCGATTGTCTAGACGGTTCAGGGTTTAGGGTTTAGGGTTTAAGGGTTTAGGGTTTAGGGTTTAGGTTTAGGTTTAGGGTTTAGGGTTTAGGTTTAGGGTTTAGGGTTTAAGGGTTTAGGGTTTAGGGTATTTCTCCAAGTTAGGGTCCCCTTTTGGGGGCCCTCTATCTGGGTGCCGTACTATCCTTATATGGGTGCCGTACTCTCTTGGGGACCTTATTTGGAGAACTACCTGTATTTTCAAGACCCCGAGATCCAAGCCCATACTCAGAAGACTTGCTTTGTCTAGGTTCCTGAGTTGTACCCTTTTGCCCGTTTCATTTCAGGGTCCGCTTATATGATAAAGGGTCTACTCAAGAACCTAGTTGTAGGTATTTGCCGGCATAAAGTGCTTCTAAACTCAATAACCCCTGATATCGCATGTGCTGCTCTCTTGGCCTTTCATGGCTTTCTCCGTCGTCCTTTTCTGGCGAGGGTGTGTGGTTTTCAGGTACATGCTTGGCGCTTTCTTGTTTGCATCCCCAAGTACCTTTCTGGTCAGACTACTTTAAGGCCAAAGTATATAGTATTTGGGCACGTCGACCCTGAGGGTATCCTTAGCCCTCAAGCCGCGCTGGGACTTGCTTGAGGTCAGCGCCAGACTGCGCGCAGGATGAGGACGCCCAGCAGTTTAATCAGGAGTCCTGCTATACTCACAATAATTAATTAGCAGTAGTTTCCCTTCGAAGTCAACACCATATTATTCGTATAGGAATATATTTCAACTGTAGACTTGTCTCAAATCCTGAAGCCGTGAGACTCCACCCCCTGCCCTTCCTCCCGGAGCCCTCCCTGAACCCTGAGCCCTTTACTAGGTATCGATTTGGGATAATTGTGAATTTCCTTCTTGTTTAATATAGAGTAGAAAAATTGTAAATACCTTCTTGTTTAATATAGAGTAGAAAAATTGTAAATAGTTTTGGGGACGATTGAAATCGACACGTAGTATGGTCTGTATGTGGAAGATCCTCAGGAAGAGGCCACGCCGGTGAGCGAGCAGCAGCCACAAGCCTCTCACTGAGTTTTTTTCCGATCTTTGAGGGGGGGGCTTGGGGCTCTGGGAAAGAATATTCCTCAGGGTTTCTCGTATAAGTAGAGTACAATCTGATGCTTTGTTCTGCGAAAGAAGGCCACTCTAGGCTCCTAGGGGCGGTCTAATGTGTGGGGTTCAGGCTCTCAGTTGTTTGGACCATTCAGGGTTTAGGGCTTAGGGTTTAGGGTTTAGGGTTGGGCTGTTGGTTTAAGATTCAGGTCCAAGGGTTTGACTGACGGGTCGGCCTTTGCTGTGGCCACCTTGCCGGTCTGTTGCGTCGGACGTTGGTATACACCCGGAGACAGCAAATCCTCCTGAAACTGAGGACGGTTCCCCAGAGGGTCCAAGTACCCAAATAGTAAGGTTTTAGATCCCAAAATACATACCCTGAGTGGTTTTTGGAGCTTGAAACCCTACTATTTGGGTACTTGGACCCTTAGGGTTCTATATCGTGGATCCTTTAAAGGGTGCGGGCAAGGTCGGCAAGCTCGCAGTCGTATGCTCTTCTCTCGAAATACTTGGGTCTTGGACAGTAGTAGTGTAGGTTAGTGCTTGGAGGAGTATATGCTAATATACCCGTAGGGAGAGACAAAGAACCTATATACTTGGGCCGTACATGACTATGTTCACAACTTATTGGCTGTAAACTAAAATTTTCAACTTTTGGGGCTCTTATACGGTAGTCCATTCTGAAAGTTCCAACTTTCATTCCCTTGGGTTTTGGGCCAGTGAGACAAAACTCGAACCCGAAAAATTATGCCCACTACTAGAACCTTCAATCCCAAAAACATCTGTCCGTAAGATCCAGAGTATTACATCAGAGACCTCAAGCCCCAGTAATGTAGGAACCTGATTAAGAAACCTTGGGCCTCTATTGGGGTTCCTTGTATGACTCCTACTGTTTCGGGGTTATAGGCCCAGGGTTTCTTAATCAGGTTCCTACATTACTTGAGAATTAGGACCCTCTCTGCCGGCCAAGATGGCCCCAAACCCTGAACCCTGAATCCTAAACACTAAGCCCTAACAAGATATGACCTTTTCCTTCAGGTGCCAACATCGCCACCTCCGCCGAAGGCCAGCACGCAGCCCTCACCCAAAGGGTCCAAAGTACTTATATGGTAGAATGTAGGGTTTCTATAATTATGAGGAATTACATTGTGATTTGGGGAGGTATCTCCCATAACAGGACCAGTTGAGAGTGCCCGCAGAATGCAAGGACAATAATGCCAATGCCCACAGGTGACTTAATGGTTAGAATAGGCTTGGGGTATATCATATTATTTTATAAACGGGGGTACGTTGGTAACTACACATACAGGGGACCTAAGATGCCTTCAGTACATCGCCCCCCCACCTGGTGTCCGAAACTGAGCTCTAAACCCTAAACTGAACCCTACATCCTAGACCCTAGTGTCTGTTTGGAGTCATACGGTTGAGGTTTGGAGGAGGTTGTGGTCTTGCTGGAGCCACCATAACCTTCTTTCGTTTGCAGGGCGTAGGGTGTTAGGTTTTTGCGCTTTCAGGTTCTATGGTGCAGGCGTTACCCTAAGGGTCCAAAGGACCCAATCATTAGGTACTTGGGTTTAGGATAGTAGTTATGTAGGTTACGTACTATTTTGGAGAGTATATGATAATTAGGTCATTGGACCCCTAGGGTCAGCTTTTGCAGCATTTATCGGCTTTAGGGCAGTAGCCTAGGCTGCCGGCACTATTCCAAACCTTCGGTCGGTCATGCGGTGCACAGTCCACTGTTCCCAACGATCATTGGAGAAAGCTTTGTCGTCTGACGACTCCGTGAAAAGCTTCTGAACTGCTGGGTTCTGAATTTTCGGACGGAACGGGGAACAACCCAGGAGGCTTTTGCAGGGCCATCAAGAACAGCCCAAAGCTCCGACGGATTCTGTTGGAGAAGCAGGTGGCAAAGATGGCTGATGTGGACGAAAGCCTCAACCGGGTCTGCCACTTCGGCTTCGCACCGCAGAGGTTCAACACCATCTGCGACGCCTGTACCAACATTCTGGAAAACATAGAGGCTGTTTGTGACTGCCTTGGCCACCAAGTGTCAGAGGATCCGGGTTTGACTTCAGGTTTCTAGGATTTGTTCCCCAAAGGCTCCATATACCCATATAGTAGGTACTTAGGCCTTAAAGTACCCATATAGGGACCCCTTTAAGGCCTAAGTACCTACTATATGGATACATGGAGTCTTAGGGTTCAAGCCGCAAAGGAAAGAAAGCCCCAAATCCTGCAGTGTGCTTGGCGGCTCGGGGGACGTAGTAAGCAGAGCATACTTAAACTTGTAAGTACCCTAAGAGGGATCCTAATTGGGGTTATGATACTGATAAGTCTATAAAATATCTACTTGCCATGTTCCCCGGCCCCCCCCAACAAAAAAACCAAGCCTTAAACCCTAAACTAAACCTTAAACCCTGAACTTACCAAGTCCCCTGATCCTCCTGCAGAGTCCTTCCCCCGATCCTCCAAGTACCTCCGCGCAGAGGCCCGCCTTGTAGAGGTCTTCGATCTCAAGTTGCTGCTACCATCTGCGATGGCACCGGGGAGGGGCGGTTTAGGGGTTTAGGGTCTAGCGATTAGAATGGCTCACTTAGAGCGGAGCATGGGGCTGAGCAGGAAAGTGTAGTATCCATAAATTACTTCTCAGTAGCTGGGTAGGTAACCTTTAACCTTTTGGGGCTTATATAATCCTACCATAATTGAAAGGTTAGCCTTTTTTGGGGCTAAGGTATTCAGCCCCTAGGACTTATAGCTTTGCTTACTACGTCCTCTGAGCCTGCCATGTCGGCTTCTTAGGTGGAGGGTTTGGGGTTGAGCGATCTGGCGGAGGTGTTTAGGGTTTAGGGCTTATAGGGTTTACTATGTTCTTCGGCTCTGGCTTGCTTTACTTACAGAAGCATGTACGGTAAACCCCTTTAAACTAAGCAATGTATACAAGACATTAGCGACATGGGGATAGCCTTGCTCAATTTCTGCCTGCTAGTTCAAGCCACTAAAATGCATTGCAAATTTTCAGGTGCTTCACGGTATGGGCTCCATGTAACCCTTTCGCCTTGTTTTCGAGACTGACAAAAAGGACAAATTATGCTACCCAGCACTGCAGAAATTAGACGCAGCTAACTCAAAGCCCTGAAGAAAGACCAATGCACGCCTCAGGGTTCCGGAAGTCATATGAATTCACTCTGTGGTATATAACCCGGAACTGTAATGCTTAGCTTGCGCTTTTTGTGCTGGCTGTCACTTCTGTAATCCCCAACTTGTTTGCAGACTTTTCGAGACAAGTGGATGGTTTCGTTTAGCCCTCGCGCCGTAGTGGCCTGTGTAGCGGCGAGCCATTATCTACGATCGTTTTGGGCGGGGACTGAAAGCGACAGCTGTTGGCCGACATCTCTGCTTTCAAACTTGAAGTTGCGCGAGGGCTCCGCCTGCTTTAGCACACTAACGGAGCGCTCGAAGCTTGTCATCGTGAAACAGAGGTCCAGCGCTTCTTACTCAAACTTTCTGGTGCGATAGAACTGTTTCTGGTCGTGATCTTTTGCTGGGTTTCTCTACGGAAGTGGTTTCAAGTCTATCTTCCAACCTCGGATTCGAACGACGAAATTTGCGATTGTGATCAGGCAACAGATCCAACCTCGGGTTGCCTTTCATTGAGTGCTCCCGACGAAAATCCAGGTAACATTGAGTTTCGACAAGGCCCGGTGACACCTGCAACACTGCGAAGATCAAAGGCGGTGCAGCATGGCGGTGGTTCAACCCAGAACTCTTGATATCAAGGAGCCGCAAATTCTTCGTCATTATCCCAATGATGCCGCGGGATTTCTGTGGCATCATCGTGTGTTGCTTCCGAAGACAGCCCCTGGGATTTGGATTGGCGCGACCCCTGATGGTGATATTGAGCGGATCGATTTGAACGTGACGGCGCATGTCCCACTCGAGAGGAGAGCGGATTTTCCTGTGGCCCAAGCTCCCTTCGTATATGCTTTTGATCCAATTCCTCGTGCCGATTTGGAGGCTTATCATAGGAGGGCCAAGGTGATGGCAAATTTGTTCAACGATCAGATGGTTGCCGATGTTGATTCTTATGACTGGGTAATTGCTGATGTCTCTCACCCCGACTTTGGAGCAGTTGTCCCTGATGATGAGGTTGAAGAGGGAGTCAACTTGAGAGATTCTGGTCTCGTTGAGCGTGATGGGGGCGAGGTTTTCATCAAAAGGATCGCCTCAGCACATCGCGCAGATTGGATCCTTCAGAAAGAAAAGACCAAAGGCGACGTTCGGCTTTTGGGTAATCATGTTGATGGGCAGGGGAAAAGGTTCCTGGATTTCAGATCAGGTGTCACATTGATGCGAAACACCCCTTTTGACGATTGGCCTTTAAGTGGACCTAGAGCCGTGCTTGAATTCCTGAAAGCAGTGAGGGAAGGGTCGAGCGACATGGTTTCTTATCACCACAACTGGGTCATGACGTCTGGAGTCTCCAATTTTTCCGCGGCTGCACACGAGCACAAGATCCTCGCAGACATCATTCGGGTCGGGATCGCTACAGATCAGGTTGACTTGTCAAATCTCATGATGGCGGAGTTGGCCGTGAGGCGTGTGGTACAAATCGAAATGGCCGTCGCTCGTAACCCCAGTGCTCCGGACTACTCCGGGCTCGATTTGGTTATGGAACAACCGGTTGGTGAACATGGCCAAGCAGTGACACTTGGTTTCAACAATTGGTTGGCTTCAAAGCTCAAAGATCGTGCCAATGTTCAAAAGCAAGCACGTCTTTACAGGGAGGAGTTCGGGAGTCGGCGGGGTAAAGGTGGTGAAGATGAGCTTCGTGGAAAGGGGCGAGGCCGCGGGCGATCAAAAGGAAATTCCAAAGCTGGCGCTGCAGACAGCGCCAGCTCTGGGGCTTAAACTCTTGTGCAGCACCCTTGACTCATTTCCAGTGGCCTGGGGTCAAGGGTCTTGTTTGTGCAATTTTGAGGCTGCTATGTCTTTAACGGGGGATTTGCGATATCATGGTTTCCCGTTTCCTTTGGGACCCGGTGTCCTGGAGGGTCAGCCAACGCGAGTTCGTCAGGCGGGGCTTGAGCTCAACCGCCGCGCAGGCTACAAATTCGAATCACCAATTCCGCAGCATGCTCATCGTGCCCCCACGGCAGTACAACTACAAGTCCTTTCGCGACTACACGCTGCTGTGGACCGAACGGGGCCTTGTCCTGATGGTAGTACGCCCTCTAGTGCACTTCAGGACCTGATGAGTACTCACAACCTCTATGAAGGGGAGCCCGGCAACCTTGCACGTTATGACCCGGACAAGTTGAAAATACTTCGTTCAAGGGTTCGGCCTCGGCCTTTGTCAGAGATGCTTCCTCCTCATGTTCTACCTCTATTCAGGAGGCGGCATGCGCACATTGTCAGGTCCGACTCGGAATTCGAAACATTCAAGCGTGAACATCCCGACAGCTGCCCTCATCAACCTTACTGGGACCCGTCTCTCCGGCAAAGTTTGGAAACCCGGGTCGATTTCTTGCGGTGGCTTTACAGTGTTGGGATCATATCGTTCCGAAGGCGAATTCGTTCAAAGGTGGATGTATTCTTTGTGAAAAAGAAGGACCCTAATGCCATCCGCATGGTAATTGATGCAAGAGTCACCAATGCACATCACAGAGCTCCGCCGGTTACTCGTCTTGGTAGTGGTGCTAATTTCAGCGAGCTCGATCTCTCGCAGGACGGGCTGAGGCATCACAAGCTGGATGGGACAGAGATCGGTTGGGGTACTGAAATGGATGTCAGTGATTGTTTTTATCAGTTTGATTTGAAGGAGATGGCTTCTTGGTTCGGGATCGACTTTCCGAATGCAGCTCATTTTTGGCGTAGACACGGCATTCCTGTTGAAGAGATTTATAACGAGGAGTCGGGATCGTACGAAAAGGTTGATGAGTATGACATGCTGTATCCTGTCATTTCGGTGATGCCAATGGGGTGGACTTGGGCGCTGTTCTTCGCGAACGAGACAGTAGCACATTTGGTCCGTCAATCAAAACCCGAGGGCACGGTTGAGTTTCGTGAAAAGCTACAAGTTCCGCAGTTATGGGATGCAGATACCTTGACGTCTACATATGTGGACAATGTTGCCATCCTCGGTGCCCATAAACATGATGTGAGTGTCCGCGCGCAGGCAGTGGCGAAGGTGTTTGAGGAAAACGGGATACCCATTGTATGGTCATATGAAGAACCAGTTCGCAAACTCGAAACCGTAGGGTGCATCATTGATTTTGAGGAGAAGAAGCTCCGACAGAAGCCACATAGAATCTGGAGAGTACACTTGGCTGGGATTGAACTCGCACGCCGCAGAAAAGTCCATGGTCATTTGTTGCAAGTTTGGCTTGGTCATGCAACGTCCCTCTTCAGATTCGCACCTCCACTCCTCAGCATCTTCGACAAGATATATCGCTTCATCAGAGGCTTCGGATAAACGATGCTTTGGCCCTCTGTTCGTAAGGAGATCTTGAGTGCATCGCATTTGGTTTGGTTTTGCAGTGTCGACCGCGGCGCCGAGTATGTGCGGCAAGTGGATATGGGGGATTCGGCTGACAGAGGCTATGCTATGATGACGAAAGTGGCTGATGTCCCTGAGATTCAACGTGCCTGCAGTTTTCGTGAGAAATGGCGTTATATTCCACTCCCAGATAGCCTGAAAGAAATCATCAAGAACCGTAACCGTGGCACAGAGGTCTACGAGTTTGGTCAGCTGGAAAGTGGCATACTGGAGCATTGTCGTGGGGGGTTTCGTTCAGGTGCTGGTCTGCAAACTCAATACGCACAGTGGCTTCAAGAAGCTCTTGATGAAGGCTCCTGGCTAAAAACGAGCGCGGTTATGTCACAATTCAGGGCAAAGAAAACAAACAGGGTTGATGTCGAGTGTCCTGCTTTAGTTGAGCCTCTACAATCCTCACCTGTCGATCCGGAGCACTATCATCTCTTATGGGCACGACGCTGGAAAAATCCCGACGAACATATTGGAATGAAGGAGGCGAGAGTCGCGCTTAGCAGTCTTAAACGTACCGCCAGGGTGGCTTCACTGGCGGGGAAACGCAAATTGACTTTGTCCGACAATCTTCCAGCAGTCCTTATGTTTGAAAAAGGGCGGTCAAGCTGTCCAGCACCAAACCGACTTTGTCGTTCGGCGGCCGCTACACAGGTCGGACTTGGGATTCGTTGGCGTATCCGACATGTTGAAACAAAGCGGAATGCGGCTGATAAGCCGTCACGTTGGTTTGAGCATGCAAGTCCTATTTCCATTGCGTCCGCTACTACGCCTTCAAAGCCTCTCCATCTTCGTCTGCATGATTTTCTATTTGACAACACGGACTCGTCGAGGGAGCAGCCTTCAAAATCGGACGCGCGAGAGTGTGGCCCAGCAGGTGGCTCATCCCGAACATATCAGGATGCCTCTCGTGAACAGACTTGCCATCAACATTCTGTTAGTCGTCCTCTTCGGGTTCCTCCCGGACTTTTTACGCAGGGTTCTTTTCTCGAAGTTTTCGGAGGTAGCGGTACTCTCAGCAAGGCCATTTCGGCGATGGGAGTGGCTGTGCTGCCTTCCCTCGATATTAGAAAGGGGCCATCTTTTGATTTATTGCGAAGAAGCACTCAACAGGCAGTGAAGGAAATCCTCAACAAATTCCAGGTTTCATACGTGCACATTGGAACTCCTTGCACGGTATTCTCCCGGGCTAGGCGCAACATCTGCAACCACCAAAGAGCCAGGCAACGAGAGTTGGTGGGATGTGAGCTTGCGTTCTTTACTGCCGAGCTTTGCAGGCTTGCATCCTCTTTGGGTATCATGTGGAGCATCGAAAACCCGAGGTCCTCGAGGCTATGGGATTTCACTGCTATCAAAGATCTCTGTTTGATTGAGGGGGTACACTTCGTCGAGTTCCCAATGTGCCAATATGGGCAACCATACAAGAAATCTACCGCTTTGCTTACCAACTGCAAACTTCTGGATGGCCTTGCCGGTTTCTGCAACCATAAGAAGCATGATCAGGTTTTACGCGGGAGAGTGCGTTGTCAACAGGATGGTGTCACGAAGTGGCTCAATCACACTGTTCTTGCCGGTGCATATCCGGTTAGTCTTTGTAGGAGATGGGCTGCTGTCGTTAAGCCATTACTGGTCGATGCTTCGGAAGAGCATCGAGCAGACATTGGGTCCATCTTGGAATCCCTCGAACGTGCTCGACTCCAACAATGTTTGGCATACTACAGGCTCAGCGGTGCGGTCGAAACGAAGTTTCCACGACTCCTCGACTCCATCATCTTTGGGCAGCACTCCAACGCAGAAGCCTCGAAGAGGCGGGAGATCCGCAGGCGGCAACAACTGGCCAATGCAGTATGAACCAAAGCCTCATGTCCAGAACAAGAAACGCCACATTGATGTCGTGGTGCCGGTGCCCGCAAACAAACGTTTGAGAGCTTCTATGGTCAAACCAAAAACATTGGGTTTGTATTCCTATGCCGTTGAGGAGTTTGAGGCGTGGTGTGGAAGTAAGTTACAAACTCGAGTGGATCATGACAAACTTGACAAACTTCTGACCGCCTTCATCCATGAACTTTGCGAGGATGCCAGGCCGATCACGGATGCCTCTTACACAATCTTTGGTTGGATCCTTCTTAGATCACAGCTGCATATGCCCGAACGTGATCAGCTTCCCTTTGCTAAACAAGCCTTGAAAGGTTGGAAATCTCGTTTTCCCGGGCACTCACGCTCAGGAGTGGATTTAACGATCTGGGACCTTGTCGCTTTACAGTGTCTGCGTATGGGCTTCATTTATTCAGCGGCCGCGATTCTGATCCAGGGGGATGCTTATTTGAGACCGTGTGAGATCTTGGGTATGCGTCGCGAATGTGTGATTGTCCCGCGGGCACTGCAAAGTGGATGTACTTGGGGCGTGGTGATTTCCCCTCAGGAAGAGGGAATTCCCACCAAAGCTGGTTCATTCGATGATTGCATCTTGTTCGACTCTCAGGGAAGATCCGATGTAAACTTGATTGTTAAGGCACTGTATCTGCGTAGCAAGGGTCAAGAGATGCTCTTTCACCGACTGTCATACCGCGCATATTGCAATCAGTTGACTGCTGCTTCAGAACAGCTTGGCTTGACGCATCTGCACCTTTCTCCGCATGTTCTCAGACATTCTGGTGCAAGCCATGACGCCTTCCATAAACTTCGTGATCTACAGTCAATTCAATCTCGCGGGAGATGGAAAGCAGCTCGATCCGTTGAGAGATACCGAAAGCCTGGGCGCATGTTGTTGTGTCAAAACAGGGTATCTCAAATGGCTTGGACGAAGGCCAAAAAGGCCCGTCAGGAGGTGGTCACTTCACTCACCTCTGCTTTGTCCCATAGTGGGTAAGAACCCTGAGTGCCAATGCTTTTGGATTTCGGGCAAAACATGTCAGTTTGTAAGGGTTTCTAGAACCCCGTTGTACGATACGATGTTTTCTCAGCTGGCCAGCTCTCTGCATTGCATGTCGGGCAAAATGCCCTGTAAAGATTCACCGAATCTCTTTTGTTGCTTACGCCAAGCTCTTTTGTTGCTTACGCCGGGACTACACACAGTCGCTGCAAAACGAGTGCCTGGCGACTGAATCTCTGGGATGATGTTTTGGTGCCTGAAGCACAACTATTATTGTAGTTACTATCCCTCCGACACTAAATCTCCATAGAACCCTTATAGTAGCCCCTCAGAAAAGCCCTTAAAGGAACCCTATTCTTATCATTAAGGCCGTTAATTTACAGCCCTGAATCCGGATGAAGCCCGAGCCGACTATTGAGAGTTCAGGGTTTAGGGTTTAGGGTTCAGGGTTTAGGGTTTAGGGGTTTAGGGTTTCGGAGTTTGGGGATCAGATTCAGGGTTTAGGGTTTAGGTTGTTTAGGGTTTAGGGTTTAGGTTGTTTAGGGTTTGGGTTTGGTGTTCAGGTTTTTAGTGTTTAGGGTTCAGGCTTTGGGGTTTAAAGTTTAGCGGCAGGCTCGCCGCGCAGCGGCTGCAGCTGCGGCGACTGAGACGGTGGAGGAGGATCATAGTTCAGTGCTGTATACACTTTACAGTAGAAGCCAAAAAGTTGGAAACTCCATAGCTTCAATCCTTAAGAGTCATGTATAGGGAATCCCAGCACTATTTGGCCTTAATCCGGTTTCCAACTTTATGCGGTTTACTGTAGTAGCATCAGTTTTGCAAAGTTTTCTAGGGATTTACGGTGCGGTACTTCTCTAGAGGGCCCGGGTTCTTGCAATTTGTTTGGGGCTGCAGGGGCTTCTTGTGGGTACTTACAGCAAACCCCATAAAGTTGGAAACCGGATTAAGGCCAAATAGTGCTGGGATTCCGTATACATTGCTCTTAAGGATTGAGGCTATTGGGTTTCCAATTTTTTGGCTTCTACTGTAGGATATTCAGATTTCGGGTTTTGGGTCTGGTTTAGGTAAGGTTTAGGGTTGGAGGTTCATGAGTTCAAGGCCAGTAGCCTAATACTCGGGCCTGAATATTTGGAATATAGTTTGGGGTACATTATAGCAGAATTATAGACAGAAGCCCTAAGGAATAATTGGCAAAGTTTAGATGAAGGTTAGAACCTCAACTCCGTCAAGCCCTAAGCCCTGTCTACCGAAGATACCCTCATGCTAAAGCAGCTCAAACCTTTAAAATCCCCCCAGCCACAACAAAAGCAGACACCACCTGACAGCTCAATATTGATAGGTTTATTATGAAGACCTTGGATAAAAGGAACATATTGTTCAGGCGCCCCATATGCTACATCTGCTTGCCCAGACCTCCGGGAGGATCTAAAAGGTAGATCCCCTAATTTGGGACCCTAGCTGCTAAAGGGTACTTTATAGGAACCCCCTTGAGGGATCTACTTTTTGGATCCTCCCGGGGGTCTGGGTGAGTACTTCTAGCAATTCTAGCAATGCCGTCCCGTTGGGCCCCTCCGTACAACTATACAGTAAAAGCCCAAAAGTTGGAAACCCAATAGCCTCAGTCCTTCAGAGTAATATATAGGGAATCCCCAGCACTATTTGGCCTTAATCCGGTTTCCAACCTTTTTGGGGTTTGCTGTATAGAATAATAGAAGCCACCTAAAACACTAGAAAACCTTGGGCCCTAGCCCTCCCTTGCCGGCAGGATCTCGCGTTGCCGGCAGAGCCGCAAGGTGCGACTGCGCCACCGGCGAGGAGGACCACTTGGCTTGTGTGTAAGATCCTATGCCATACCTTGAGGTCGGCGGACTTAGTCAGTAGGTTTTTTAGACTTATTCATAAGCATCAAAACCCCGATGATCCTTTTTCAGGGTGCTTATAAGTCTACTGATTGCTTGCTTACTAAGTCCCCGACCCTCCAAGTAAGCAAAGACTGTCATGTTCAGACGTAAGCGAGCGGTAGAAGGCTCGTAGTTAAACCTTCGTAGAACCCTACATTTTTCCTAACAAAAACAAACTAGTACCAACCTAAGAAGACCCTACAATGCCCCACGAAAGCCTTGTCACCCTAAGCCCTGAATTCTTCATGGAAGCCACCGATAGAAACCTCGTGTCCACGTGGTTTTTCGTGCCCCCTTTTTGAGGAATGAAGGGCCGCCGGAAGAGGCCAGGGGTACCATGCATATTGTCCTAAGGGCTCTTTTCAGTCTGCCATCAGAGATCCTTTCAGGGTTCCTTCAGGGGTTTCTTGAAGGGTTCCTTTTGGGGTTTATTTAAGGGTTCTTTTTTGGGTTCAGTAAAGGGATCCTTGGCAAAGCGTCGGGAAGTAGGGCTTTAGACGGTTCTAGAACCGTTCGGTTTCTATAAGGAGCCTAGGCCTAGGTTCAGGGTCTTGGGTTTAAGATGGTTCCGAAGCCCATTCAGCGTAGGCCTGCTGTTACCGCGGCTGGTCTCCTACTGCTGATCATATAAATCCTACATTACCTTAAGGACCCTAAACTATGGGAATTATGGTATATGCCTCATTATGGGTCATGCAGGATTTATCTCATCACCAGAAACCGATACTCGCTTCAGGCTGCTGGAGATGTAGCCCAGATCCCAGAAGTGCAGAGCCCGAAACCATAAACCCGCAGCCTGGTCAGGGCCCACTTTACTCTGAAGTCAAATTCCACTGGAACCCTACGGTTGCGGTTTAGGGTTTAGGGGTTTAGGGTTTAGGGCCTAAACCCTAAACCCCAAACCCTGAACCCTAAACCCTAAACCCAAACCCTCTCTTTCATAATGAATTTAAACCCTATGGGATTTTTCGAATGGGACCCCCCCGTTCTCAAGCCGATTTTCGAACGGACCCCCCCAATGTTATGCTATGTTTTCGTCTGGACCCCCCCGTTCCCAAGCCGATTTTCGAACGGACCCCCCCAATGTTATGGCATGTTTTCGTATGGCCCCCCCGTTCTCGAGCCGATTTTCGAACAGACCCCCCCAATGTTATGGCATGTTTTCGTATGGCCCCCCCG
>BGNK01001060.1:0-10403 GCA_003297005.1 Symbiodinium sp. clade A Y106
GCTGGTTCAGCGGGTCTGTATGCGAGTACTCCTCTGCTTGTTCCAGAATCTGAAGGTCTTCCCTCTGGTCCCCACGGCCATTGGTTGCATGGCTGGCCTGGTTCCCCTTCGTCACTGCTCTCGTGGTTGACTTGGGGCTCCACTTGGTTCTCGTCCGTCTCGCTTCCCCCCCAGTCCGGTGGGGTCTGGCTCGCGCTGGTTGTCTTTATCTCACGAAGCGGCGGCGGCCTGTTCTCTGGCCTCACGGTGACTTCACTCTCCCCCTCTTGTACCAAAAAATTGTGGGCTGCCAAGGGCTCGTCCTTGCATAGGTCGTTGTCCTCCCCCTCGGCATCGGGCTTCTGCTTTCAGGCGGTCTTCTCCTCGACGGTGTGGTTGCCTTTCGCTTCTCAGGCTGATGGGCCCTCTCATCTGCTAGGCTCCCCGTTCTCGCTCGGATTTTCCTGCGAATCGCTCGGGCCTTGAGCAGCATGTCGTGCATTTTCTCGGGGGAGCGCATAGTGTACACTCGGCTCTCAGCGGCGATGCGAGGCATGTAGCGGTCAACAATCCGCACAAGCCTGTCTGCCTTCCCCCCGAGTTTGCAGCGCTTGAGGAATCGCTGCTGGTATTGTTCGTACTCCTTGCTCTCCTGTTGGCCGAGGAGCTCCCCCGTGCTGCAGTCCAGGTAGTCCCCCTCTTGCGTTTGGCGAATGTCTCGACCTATCCATCTGTTTAAGGGCTCTGGTGGGTATAGCATATGCAGCCCCTTCCTCGTCGCGAACTGTGTCATCGCATCCAAGTTGGCTCCCCCCGTCGCCCCCCTCGGGGGGCTCCGGATGGGGCTCTTCCTCCTGTCGAAGTGCAGGGACTTGCGGCACTGGCTGTGGTCGTGGCTTTTACGTCTCTCTTGCCGGTGGGGTATTTCCCCGAGAGTCTGAACCATGCAAGCGGCACTGTGGGTCGGCTTTGCGTAGCGGCAGAGTTTGCGTACCCTGGTGCTGCCTCCATCGCCTCGGCCATTGGCGAACTTCACTATCCCCCCCGTCCTTGCCACAGTCACGATCACTGGGTCGAGAAACTCCCCCACCCAACAAGAAAGTACGTTGTGGTCGCTGTGGCAATGGAGGCAACGGAGCGGACGGTGAAGATCTGCGTCCCCTTCTTCTGCAAAGCGCCGTGGGAGAAGCTCTTGCACTTGCTAGGTCGCACCCAAGGAGGTAGAGCTTCAAACTTGCCCTCCGTGAATATGGCTCGATCGTGCCTAAGCCTGCCAGAGCTCCTGAAGCAAAGCGGCATCAGGTATGTGTGCTCAAGCACCGCTGGGAAAGGTGTGAAGGCTCCCCAAGGTGGACAACCTCACACCTCCCCCACGATGCAAGGAGGCGGCACAGGCCCCCAAGCAAAGGTGCAGCACTTGAGCCAAAATGGCTACACCTCTCTCTCTCTCTCGCTGTCTTTCTCTCGCCATGTGTACAAATGCACAAAACAGAAGACACTCCTTTCATCCAGCAGCTGGCACCTTGACTTGCACCAAATTGCCCAAAAAGCATCAGCTCGTTCAGGAGCTTTGAAAGAATAACGGGTCGTCATTAAACCCAAAGAACCCCTCGGCTTCGGCAACCCGATACATGCAGGACTCCTGTATATCTGCATTGAGGATATAAGCCTTGCTGCCACCATTTATCTAGTTTGCGACCTGCAGATACAAGTATAGGATTTCTGGCACCCTACTCATCTTTACTCACTCATGCAACATATTCTCCGACCCGGGAGGCCTTTCTTTCCGATCACATGACTCGATTCGGGAACCCGCCTTCAGAGCCTCCTCCTCCTTTGCTTGCTGAGCCTGGTGTGCACGAAGCTCCTTGGAAGTTTCGAGGCAGCCAGCTTTGGAGTTTTTTTGGCGAAATGGAGCGACACAACACCGATGTCGCAAGGCTTCGTCAGACTGCTCAAAGGGTCCTTCCCTGAGCCCTTGGAAAAGCCCACTCCACAGAACCCGCAGGTCTGCCTCGAACTGATCCAACTGGTCTTGAATCTGCATTCCTCAGACTGCAGGAGTCCAGTTCAAGCTGCGAGCACGAAACGGAATCTTACTCACCCTGCAGGTCGCAAGCCCGAAATGACAGCCATGCGGGAACATCCACACGCGTTCTCGACAGTAAGGATGACAAAGCCCACGGACAACGGCTGCGCATCACAGAGGGTAAACCGAGTAAACTTTGCAAATCCGTGAAAGCCCTTGAAATCCAACCATCAGCAGGGTGCGGTGGTTCATGGCCTTTGCATCTTCTTCGCGAAAGAATGTCATCACGTTGGACAGGAAGCTGTCCTCGTTGGCCTTTCAAACAAGATTGTCGCAGACAGTGGCATCTTCTTTGGCTGGGTTGATGCAGCTCAGCAACCCCACACTCAGGAGAGAGGAAAGTCACTGGCCCCTGTAACTGCAGAGCTCTATGCGATAGTAACTGGAGGGAATACACACCCACGCAGAGCATAACAGATTCCCGATTCCCCTGTCCCATCGAGACCTTCTTGTCCAAAAGCTGGCGATGCAGGGCCCCACACTGCGCGCGGAGGCGTTGCTTCCGAGAGTCCGCAGAGCCCTCGATGAGGCTTCGGATCCGGAAGGGAGATGGACACAGCAACAAGGCCACTTGTGTTTGTTGGCTCGGTTAAGCTGCAATTTAAGCATTGGCACGTATACGGTCTGGGTGATTTTGCGACTTGGGTTGTTCATGTTCATGCCAAGCGAAGCTGAACAAGCGCACTCATCAGAAGTCACGCTTCCGGATGTGACAATCACAGTAAAAACTTAAGTTCCAGTTTTTGTTGACGGCAGTGCCTTTCACGAGAAGTGGAAATACCTCCGTACTTCGGCAGCTTCAGTGGTAATCCCAGGTCAACTACACCATTTGACGTTGCTTCCAGGAGATGATCACACGTCGCAAAGAGCAGAGTTATATGCAGTTGTATGGGCTCTCAAGCTCACAACCGGACCGGTTCGTATTGCATCTGATTGCGCTAACGTGGTTAATAGAGCTTGTTCTTTGAAGGCCGGAGGTTATAAGCTCGAGGACGTTGCGACTTTTGATAACCATGACTTGTGGTTATGTCTTGGAAGAAGTTTGGAAACGCGCGGGGGTTTCCATTGACGTGGTCAAAGTTGCTGCTCATCGAAATCTTAGTGATACCACCCAAGCGCCGTTCTTCCCTGAGAATAATGCCCTTACTGACAAATTGGCCAGAGATTTGGCATCGCGAGCCTTCAAAGCTAAAGTACTGGAACTACAGCCTTACATTTCGAGGGCATGCGATATACAGAGTCATCTTGTTGCGACTTTGCAGCTACGCAAGCAGCATTTTACAGGTGGTTTTAATTATGACTGCGACCCCCAATCCTGGATGGGTAGTACTGGTCTTCGACAGTCGGTGGTTTGCGCCTGTCCTCCAGCAGCGCGGGTGCGAGGTAAACGGTCCGTTGGGTGCAATGGGGCATGTTGTATCGATCGGGTTGGTGTTGCTGAGGAGAGGTTTTGTGCTGCTATCACCCAAGGTTGTGCTCCGCCTGCTAGTGTGCATATCAATGTGTGGAGAGTTCACCCGTCGTTGAGCGCAGCGCTCCAGTGTACAGGGACCAAGTCCCCATACTTAGTGCCCCAAGCTGTCCCGAATATGAAGCTAAGAGGGTGTGCTGTTAGCGACGATGTGTTAGCTTCCCTTACGCGGTTTGTTTGCCAAGACAAATGGCNGCTGTCCCGAATATGAAGCTAAGAGGGTGTGCTGTTAGCGACGATGTGTTAGCTTCCCTTACGCGGTTTGTTTGCCAAGACAAATGGCGATGGGGCACTAAACAAACAGCCGACAGATGGACTTGGGTTGCAGTGATGCTTGAATACATCTTTACTTTCGGTTTCCAGGCTAGCTTCCTCAGCAAAGCTATGACCGTGGGTGTGTTGACGCGAAGATTTCGGGATGGTTTCCTACATGTNTCCAGGCTAGCTTCCTCAGCAAAGCTATGACCGTGGGTGTGTTGACGCGAAGATTTCGGGATGGTTTCCTACATGTATTGAAGCATCACGGCATTGTGTGCCCTGCAGTCAATGGCTTATGCCACCTCAGGTCCTTCGGTCGAGGGTTCAAGGCACTTAGTGGGTTTACAGCGAGCAGAGAGTTTTGCCACAGGGATCGCATTATGGCTGCGTGTTTGACCATTGCCGAGCAATTCTCGCAGCTACCTCTTGCGAAGCTGGTGAAGCCTTCCGCGGCTGTTGTTCCGTTATGGGATAAGATAGTTTGACGAACAGCGCAGAGTCTTTTGCATGCTTTTGTCGTTAATTTAAGGGCTGCGCCAGGTGCGGGCAGCGCGAGTTCGTGCACCGGGCAGTAGTCCCTCCCATCTTGGCCCCCCAAAAGCCCGCATCCCTGGGCCAGTCTGGGCGCGCCGAGCCCCGCTGATGCTCATGATGCGCGCGCCTGCGGTGCGCATCATCAAGTCACGGCCGCGGGCGGAAGCAGCATCATCGAATCTGCTGCCGCTGCACCGCGCCGTCCAAAAACATGCCCCAACGCCACACGGAAAGCATGCGCGTTTCGCAGCCATTCACCAGCTAATTTCGAGTTTCCGCGTCCGTGCCGGCGACCCCGCAAGGGCGCCCATCACGAGCATCAGCGGGACCCCCGCGACGCGGCGGAGGGTCGGCGGCAATCGCGTGTTTTTCATAAAGGCTTCGCCTTTACCTCTTCGCCAAGCCCTGGCGGCCCACGGCCGCACCCGCAGAAGGGGCCCGCTGCGCTGCCCGATTACTTCCGACCAACTGTGTCGCTGACGTTCGGAGGCTCGTGTGGCTTACAACGATCGTGGGTAAAAAAAGCGACTTGGGTTGTTCGGGGAAGGCATATCTCTGGTGTAGCATTTGTGGTTGAAGACTTTGCCCAGGACAACTTGCATTGTACGAATAGAGACGAAGCTGAACTTCCACTCCACTCCACGCTCACCCCGCAACATTGCCCTTGTCGACCCGCAGGCTGCGACAGATCTTGGCCAACCGACCGCAAGCCCGAGAATCCAAACACAGACACACACACACACAGAGAAGCACACACACACACACATCGTTCCAAGGATCCTTCCTCAAAGCCCAAACAACGGTCCAAAGACACCGAGTTGCTGTCGCTGCGCTCCCTTCCAGCCGCGTTATCGCAGGCCGGACAACAGCTGACTCCACGCCTCTCTGCACATGTCTCCCAGGAGTTCGGTCAGCTCCGGCAAGGGTAGATTACAGAATTGTTCATGCATGCTCCCACGTCGTACCGGTATCTTCCGGACCGGACAAGGCACCTTTCAAGGCCTTGGAAAGGTGCTCGGCAGGGAAAAGCTCTCCAGAGGCTCGCACAAGCCTTGGAATGGAAACAGCAGCACGGGACCAGGCCAGCAAACAAGACCGCTCATGGAGACAGGCACTCCGTCTTCAGACCAAAGCGGACTCGGTAGGCCCAATCCCTTCATCCTAACAGTCCTAACACCTGGCGTGCAGACCACGAAGCCTGCAGATCTCCGCCCCTCCACATATCCGCACGTCGCACATGAAGGCCGAAAGATGAAGACCCCCAACGGCATGCTTCAACCCTTCTTGCTAAGAGGTCCGAGCAGCTAAGGCACAACCCCGTGTTGTCTAGTCTACGGCCCTGCGACGGACTCACCCTTCCACAATCGGTCTCGGGGCTTTGTTGCAGTCTTGCGGAGGGTGGCGACCTTACCATCCTCGACACTCCCATCGTCCATCTTTGCAGACCTTGCAGAAACCGATTGAAGGCCACTGGCAGCACACTCAGCTAAAGACAAGTGCCCTGACTACGGAAACAACTTCCAGGTTCGAGCAGCGAGGTCCTCCATGTCATGCGTCGGGCGGGCAACGCATGTCGGGAGTTCAACTTACGCAACATGTTCCACACATGCCTTGCCTGCACTCCGACACCCGGTCAGAGGAAGTGCTGTTGTAGTGCGTTGTCCGAGCGGCAGCGGGGTGTCTTATCGCCGGCATCTGCGGTCGTGCGCCATTGGATTGGCAAGCCGTTCAGTTGAAGTAGCCCCTTGCTTGACAAGGCAAAGCCCGAATAAGTGTTGCATGGTTCCAGTGCAGTACACGGCCACCGGGCCGTCTACCTGACATGTCCACATCTAGAGATGGCTCAATGGCTTACTGAACCCAGGAGTGCAGCTGTGTTTCTTGGCTTCTAGTTACCAATACTGACATCGCACACATCGATCGTCTAACAGCTGCACGAGTGCAACCTTTAGCAAACAAGAACGGCCTAGCGGGGAACTACACAGCTTGAGCCGAGACGGTTTTGCAACACACTTGTCACAGCGAAACAGGGTGTTGAAACTGGGAACATGAAAAACGAAGGCAATTACGGCAAGGAATGCTGAGTTGTCTTTGAGAAATCGCCGCAAGCCTCCCAAAATGTGCGAAGGTCCTGCAGAAATGTCACGGCACTTGGGGGGAGACCCCTTGCAGCTGTATGCAGCCGTGCGGCACGCGCGTTAGCTGACAAGCGTCGCGTCGGACGGGGCCTTACAGGCGCAGAGCCAAGAGAGAGTGGGCCGGGTGGACCTCGCTCTGACACAAAGGGTGGAAGGAGCGGGAAACGACAACAAACGCGAAGCTGCTGCGAGCAGTACTTACTACTTCTGCTGCTTCTTCTTCTTCGCTTGCCGCCGCTCGTCCCCCTACTGCTGCTTCGGTTCACAGTAGCTGGCCTATTCGGGAACGTGTCTTTCGGCTTCACAGCCACAGACACACAATCCAACTCATTTAGGCCCAGCATCTAAACTTCTGCTTGAAGAACATTTGGTCGAGAAGTTCCGCGAAGAACTTTGTCCTGACATGGCTAGGTGACATGAGTCGGCCGCAAGGATGGGCGACTTCTGCGAAGTCCCTGCCACATGGACTGCCCTTTAGAGCCAAGTGTCCTGTCCAATGCATCTCCTTCCATCAACGGGTCGGCAGGCTCCGACTTCCTGGTCTCCTGATCCAGCTGAGATCTTGATACTATAGGGGCCTAAATTACAATACTATTGTGGGGCTCCTTATTATAAGTACAGTAGAATGGGCCCTATTCTAATTATTAAGGCCTCTATACTATAGTGGCCTGACCTGAAGCGTGTGCCACCCTGCACCATCCGATATCATTAGACTGGCAAGACCGGGCAAGCGCAACTCTTGTCAAAGCCAGGAGTCACACAAGACTCGCAGCGGTTCTCTGTGCACCTCCGAGAAACACTTCGACTCTGTCGCAGCTCCATGACATGGTCTGACCTAATGGGGTGGGCCCATTGCAGGAGATTGCAAGAGCAAAACCGCTCAAAAGCTGACATCTGAAACTGAATCTCTGGAGCTCGAACTTGCACGCACGCGTGTAACTATGCGTGTGATATCTAGGGTGCTTTACTGGTGCCGTCTTGATCAGCAAAGACCAAGATGCTACTTACTTCGTGTTGTTCTTCTTCCATCAACTGTGCCTTGCCGATGCTGCAATTTGTGCTTCTAATGTGGCTTCGGTTCTCATGCATACTTGTTCGTCGCTGCAATTGGTGTCGGACCACAGACCCTTTCAGTTGTGATTGGGGGTGCTCAGCTTGAGCACTGCATTGACTGGCAGACGGGCTCTTGAGCTGTTGCGTCACCGAAGCCTGACGGCACCAATCAGCCAACTTCTACTGCATATCTGACAACGTTCGATGCAGGCCGAACTGCCCTCTCGCTGCAGTGCAAGCTCTCAAGAACAACTACAGCATGAAGTCGCATTGAAGCGGAACGGAGCAGTTTGGCCAAGCACCCAAGAACATTCCGCACCCGTCAAGAACAGTGACCTTGTCGGAGTGCGGCAGCGGTTTGACGATGGCATACCTAGGTCTGCCACATGGGGATAGCTCCGATCGAAATGCGCAGCGGTATGCTCACCCCTCAAGCCAGCCTCCGCTGCCCCTCCACTTTTTCTAGCTCTTTCGGCTCCTTCTCCTTTTCCTGAAGTTGATCCATCCTCGGACAGCACAGGTTGGCGGCAGCATGCAATGTCGTGGCAACTGCCAGCACGGCATCCTCTGGGTCAGCCCCACAACCCGAAAAGTTGCAAGAACAACGAATCACAAGGCTCCAATCAGCGTTTTAGGTCTGTCGGTTGTGAGACGAGAGTTAACTTGGACGAGGTTGTCAGGCGCAAGTCCCTGCCAGTTGAATGGGGCTTACGTCGCCGTCGGCACATCGGTATCTTGACTCTAGCTTCATCAGACTTACTTTTCCAACCTCACTGCACCGACTGCACGTTTTGCAAGGGCTCCCAAGTCCTGGAGACTTCTAAAGTGACTATAGAGGCTGACTACAGGTCGCTCCCATGACCCGGATCCAAAGTAGCCCAACACGCAGGCATTGAGTAAACACTTGCTGAGACCAGGTCCGTGCTTTCTCGCTCTCGAAGTATGCCTGGCTGCCAGGCAGACACCCAGAGAAGCAACAGGGCATGTGAACGGTCAATCTGCGCGGATTCCAAACAAGGACGCATCGAGTCTGCAGAGTGCTAAAGGCATAGTGGTTACAGGAAACAAACCACCTTCCTGGAGGGTCCAGTCTTCCTGACCTGCCCACTCTCAGTAGCTAGACATCTAGTGCTGGGGCAGAAGTATCACCAATGCCACGCTCGGCAATGAGCTTTCCCGTTCCGAAAGACAACCTCGATCTGTTCCCTTCAGTTTGACCTGAACAGCATCCTCCGGCAGAAGCGGCTGCTCTGCCAAGCCAAAGTGGAAGAGGTCGCGAGGGACCCCTTAGCAATTCCGATGCTGCTTGTTCAGGCACACCTTCTTCTGGCTGGAACGCTTAAACTTCTGTGATATGCTGCATGGCATGGCACAGCTCCCACGCTTTGGCAGCAGACGTTCTGTTTCGCCTCATGCAGGTAAACTACTTGGCGCTTAAATCTCTTAACTTCTAAGCCTTGAAGTAATGGGGTGCCCAGCAGCTTTCGCCCGCATCCCGTTTCCGCGGAGGCGACGGCGAGCGCTTTCGCGGGCTCCGCTCCTAGGATCTCACGAATGGAGGTGTCCGTGTGGAGTGGTGTGCCGAGGCTTTGTTGCGAAGCATCTGGGTCGGCTCGAGTAGCGCTGATGCATCTATCTAGAATCTAGAACTTTCCGAGAAGCAAAGCTGGGCTCTGTTCAAGCTGAGGCCCAAACCACGCCCGTGCCGCGGAGGCTCGCAGAAAAGAGGTCCTCGGGGTCGAAGGTTAAGAGAATTTGGCAGGCAACGACTGCGACGCAAAGGAAACTCTTCGCAGATGCTGTCGTCGTTTCTGAAGATGAACTCAGATCGCTGGCTCATTCAAGTCCTACAGGCTGCACTTGGGGCAAGCGAGCTGTTGCACTTGCTTCCCTGGCTGTCCCATGGATTTGTCGTGCTGGAGAAGCCCGCCGAACCTCCGGAGCTCAAGCATCGGGCACTGCTGCACGCAAATCCATCGTTTCAACCGGTTGACACCATGTACCATGTGACGCCTAAGTGGGCGGGGAAACGACTTGCCATGACTTTCCGCTCCTCATACAACACCAACCTACCCTAGGCACCGACCCGGCCTCGTCGAGATCTGGCCTTCTTGAGGCTTTTCTTTGGCTCTGGGGCACCTTGACAAAGCTGGAAGTCTGACCACACACGCCCTCGACTAAATCCGTAGAGTCGCGGTGCTTACGGAGCCCATGCCTTTCCTACCCTGAGCTGCACCGGACGCACCATGAATCCACTGTGCTTGTTCCGGAAAGTTCGCAGTAAGTTCTGTGAGAAGATACGGATATGTGCAGATAGACTTGGATTATATCTGGACAAGAAAATTGGTCAATCCGAAGCATCGCGAGCATCTAGTGAATCTTCTTCGACCTGTTCCAAACGAGGACGGTTGGATGCGTTCTTGCTATCTGGTGGACTCTCTGCATAATGACCGCTGCTCCCTTGGCCGCTCCGGCCTGTTTAATACAGGGGCCCATTATGCTATAATTATAATAAGGAAGCCCCAAAATAGTATATGGTCACGCGCTCCGCGGCCCCCCCATCCCCCCCCCCTCCATGGTCTATGGTCCAGGATGCCCCCCTTCCTGTGGGATGGTTTTGAGTTTAGGGTTTCGGCGCTCACACTCGGACGGTTTTGGGTTACAAGGTATAAGGCTTCAAGTCGACAAGGGCTTAGGGAGGGTTTGGGTTGTAGGTTCGTTAGGGTTGACGGTTTGTGTCTGGTTTAGGCTTAGAGCCTGCAGTTAGGCGGGGTTTAGGGTTGGGTGTAGGGTTTGAAGTTTAGGTTCAGGTTAATAAAAGCAGGAGCAGGCGCTACTGCGCTACGTTATAGGATTTATGGCTTGCGTAGGGCTTGCGTAC
>BGNK01001060.1:10619-65521 GCA_003297005.1 Symbiodinium sp. clade A Y106
CCAATCCTTGGGGGGGGGGGCCTGCGACGCGGCGACGCGGCACCATATATAGGTAATTATTTCGGCCCCTATTAAAACAGAAACTCGCTTCAGAGCTTGGCGAAGCAGACGCCGAACCGCACTCAGCCCTGATTCGTAAACCGTAAGCCGATGCGGCCTGGTCGAAACCAAGGCAAGGGCGCAGTCAAGCTGGCGATGGCCTGCAGGCTTGAGTGTGCTTGAGTATGCATGGCAGGAAGCCCAGAACGTCCTTCGAAATGGAGCCGGATGCACAGTACCAGTCATTCAAGGAACCGACACGATGCCTCTTCACTTATTAGGCCGCCTTTTGCGCTCTTCGGCGTCGAGCCCGGTCACTCTGCCCGTCCCGCTTCGGTCCGATACTTTAACCAACATTGTAAACGGTCGTTCTCGATGAACCTGCTATGACCTTCGATCCTTGCATACTTCTTTGCCGCTTCATAGTTATTTCTTTTTGAAAGACCTAAGGCGACCAGCATAGTTCCTGCCTGGCAGTCGCCACGGCTAGGCGGTTGATCTGCCGTAGGGCGGTCTGTGGACCAAGTTTGCCTTGGACTTCTGGGATGCAAGGAAGGCTCAACGCACGGAGCGCCAGGCATACGTGCGGACAATGATGAGCATGCATCGATACCAACGAAATGAAACTTGACCTTCTGTGATGTGTGCCTATACAACAACCCAACAATTAAATTAGCGTGCTCATGAAACGGAAGCTGCTAATACCAGTGGGGATCGCCATGCGAAGTCAAGGAAGAGTAATCCTACTACTGCCATGAGCATGAAATGTCATGACTCGCCTGCCCTCTGCAAGGCGTGCCGAGGAGATGTCGATGTGGGTCAGCCGCATACGGCCTTAGGCCATGAAAGGGCGACAACTCTCCAGAAGCATGACGACCCGCAAGAACGCGCAATACCCCATGTCAAATGAATGTGCTACTTGCCTAACATAGGCAGGGTACGAAGTCGGATGGCAATACCGAGTTCGTAAATATGAACAGAGTACATCAGAAGTCATTTAACCACAAGACAGAAGTAGCACTGGTCGCAAGTCGAGGCTGTGGTCATGGCAACAGCACGACTATGTGCAGCCCAGCCGTGCCAAAAAAAAACATAAACCAGGCGACAACATGTATTTGCACGGTGCTGCTTGATGGATAAGAGCCAGGACATTTGACAGCATCAGCAAAAGTAAATGCATGTGCTATGTGCTGGCATGAGAGAAACAAGATCACCCGACACAGAACGCTTGCAGTTTCTCATAAGGACAACAATAGAGACAGGGAGACCTGTGATGTCACAGAGCGAGAGCAGGACGTGATGGCCTGGATGGGAGCAATATGAGCCGCAACAACAACGAGAGTCTCAATGCAAATGAAAAACATGCAAAAGTGCAAGTCAAAAACTGAAGCCGCGAGTCCCTAATCGTGACAAATAACAAGATGTAACACATGATTGCTAGGCCAGAACTCGATGTAATTGTGTAGATTGTCACACCACTATATATTCCATGTTGCTTTACCTTGGTATGCTTTTGAGTCAGAGGGTTGCTCACACCCGAAATACCAAAAAGACCTGCAAACAGACAGCTATGTAAAGCATATGCCGCGCACAAAGAAGCAGAAGCCATGTGGCGCTGTGTCTCGGCCGCCGCAGTGGGCCCTGGACCTTCGGCAGCAGTGGTCGCACCCTGAAGAAGAGGATCCAGACTGACCTCGGGGATGCGACGGTTGAAGGCAGGATTGTCCACGCTCAGGTCTTGTTTATTGCGCATTCTGGTTTTTTGTCACTCGCACTCGGCAAGTCAGAATTTTGGTTACAGTATGTGCTACGTGATATATGCACGCACGTATGTGCATGCGTACGAAAGTATGCATGCATGCACACATGAAAGCATGTGGATATCCATGTACCTCTGTGTCCTTGCATCTCTGTATCTATGTACAAGTGCCTGCTTACTTGCTTGCTTATCTTCTGACTTACAACTTCCTGCTTCCCTCCCGACCTATCCGCCTATTCATGTGTATATGTGCTGCTTTTAAAATGCCCTACAACTTGTAATGTAGTAAGTGATGTATAGTACGTTCTACTGTAGCATGTCGTACACTAGTTTAAACTGCATGTTACAAGTCGGCGTGCTGCACCCCAGGGCCCCTACTCCCACCCCACCTCATCCGCTCTTTTCAGGAGTGCAAGGTAAATCAAGGTAAGCTTGCTTCAAAGCATGCCGCCAGGAGACCTACTATGACACACACACACACACATTTTCGGGTTTCAGGCAGTGCGAGCAAGAGAACAGCATACACCCCTTATGGCACACCCTTTTGCGACAGGAGCGCGACAGCGAGAGGCCAAAACGCAGCAGAATGCGGGGACACAAGCTTCAGGTAGGCAACCCCACCAAAACAACTTAGACTTAACATATATTGATTGAAAAGTCCTGGATACATCGAAACCTGTACCAATAGCTAGTGTGGAGGTGGCTCTAATCGAAACAGCTACTCATGGTCACAGCGAGGGGCGGGGGCGGGCGCAAAAAGGCTGGGGGGGAGGGTAAGATTCCCGATATGTGCATGCTTCTTTTTTTGCGTGAAGTCCCGGAATGGAGTGGTTTGTCAAGCTCACCTCCTTGTGAAAACGGAATGGTTTCCGACAGATCCCGTCCGGCCAGGGTACCAGAGCGGGAAGCGTGTCAGCTTTGAAATTGTTGTGATCTCTCCTCGGCTCAAAGGAAACAGAAAGCTCCACCGACAGCTCCACAGCTGCCAGCAGTCGGTAGCTCAGGCAAGGAATGGCAGGGCAGCTGTGTCGGCTTACATCCGGAGCCTGTCTACGCATCAGGGCTCACTGAAGAATACTGACAAACCATTTCAACTGCCGGACAAGCATCAGCCGTCGCTTCCTCAGTTATTGTACACATGCTCTCATTTGCCATGAACCCTAAATATTCAGCACGCCAACCGTCTGTCAGATTTCAGGAGTGGGTCTACAATTGACCAGCCCAGATCTGGCCTTCATTCCAACTTGTAGATTTTAAGGCAGGCGGCACCCGTGGCCCAGAGGGCACTGCTGAGATTTGGCTGCGCTTGGCGTCGGCTTGGCTCACAGAAAGGAGCCTTACCGCAGGTGCAGGCAATCGAGATTTTGTGATGGCACTGGTTGCTGCAGCGCCACGCATAGCTCGTCAACGCCACTTGCTCGGCCAAGTATGTTCCAACCTTCGGGAAACTGACGACAACAACACAAGAAACTGGTAATTAGAACGGCTTACCCTCAATGGTCTTAGCTTCCCGCGACTAAGCCATCGCTCATGAGCAGCAATTCAAGCTCTGCCGGCGCGCTCCATCTTCGCAGCGTGAAGAGGGAGCTCCGGGATCACGTTAGTCTCAAGTGACTTGGCAATGCCAGATATGTCGCATGTTAAGTAGCAAATGCAATATTGTAAGGCTACGGCATCTGTACTTTGAGCCAGGACAGACAGGACGTAGAAAGTCATCATGTCGGTCACTCTAGTCGCATCTACTGTCAATCCTTGGAATACCCTTCGGTCTTCTGATTACTTGGAGAGCTGCTTAGAGCGGCAATGTTCGAACTACGTGTCAAAAGGCGCGGCCTGATCCCCTCGGTCCTCCATTTTCGCACTCTGCATGCAATTGGGTCTGAAATGGTCTGAACAGTCACTCTACCGAGATCCTGACAGCTTGCGGCACCCTAGACTGGGAAACTAGGAACTTGGATGCAGAATGCGGCGGGCGTTAACTGATTTCAAAACAACGTTGGAAACGTGGGGCCTGGACCCTGAAACGACTGAGTCGATAAACTCCAACAATACAAGGCTTTGCAGTTCATTGGGTTCTCTGAACCCTGGCACTCCTTTCCCTGCGCCTTGAGATCTAAAGCCCGTCACGAAGCGAAGACCGGATCTGATTAAAGTTCATGGACAGAGACATACAGTAGCACGCGATCCTGCAAGAGAACCCTGCATCTATCTTCAATTCTCTTCAGTCTTTGAAGCTTACGACGCCTATTTACAGAGGTACTACAGGAACTCCAGGCCGCTGACTTGAGTCGCCATCAGGATCTTGCCTGCTCCCGTCTTCGTGGGGAAAAGACGTATACGGAATAGCGATCACTCGGACTCTATGCTGCCAAGCTCTCCTGGGTCCTCAAAAGTGAAAGGCTTTGCCGAGTGATCGGCCGCTGAACACGCAGCCTTTGATAGTACCCCTCAGTTCTTCATGTTGAGTCTGGCATCGGCCTTGCCCTTATCAAGCCGGGACGGCTTCTGTTTCGACTGCATCTTGATCATGCTCGCAGACCTCCTGGAATGCTTCAAAGTGCTGCAGGTTGCCGAGAAAGCCCCTACGAGGCTTGATGTTAAACTGCATTGCGGAGAAAGCCCCTATGAGGCTAGATTCTAGATGTCAAACTCCGCAAATCTGAAACGAGCCACGGCAGTGCGTCACGCCCGGCACAAAGCTCAGCTGGAAAGCAGTCGTGAGATCAGGGTGACTGCGAGACTCGGACTTGCCTTTGATTCAGGCATTGGTTGCAATCTTGACATGCATCAAAATGCCACCCGCCACCCCGACATCCTTTGGATAATCCATCACAAACAAGCGTCTGCCCAGAACGTGCGCATGCGGTTGTCGCGAAAGCTCGCAGTGCCCGACATGTTGTTTGTTGAACGGCACGCGTCCAAGCCCGACAACCGCAGTTGGAACACTTCGCTCACCCGCTAGATGAAACTCATTTGCCCTAACTCGCTGTGCAGCAAGCTAGGCAAGGGCTTCATCAGAACCGCCTGCTGCCTGCGGCACATGGTATGCCCCGGCATTGGCATCGCGGTGAAGCAGCTGTAAGTGGCTGTGGGAAACCGACGAGTGTAGGGCTCGCGACAAGTTCCCTATGCTTGCATCTTGCATCTATACTAGTTTGGGGTTTCCTTATTATAACTATAGAACAATGCGCCCCAAAACCCTATTCTAATTACTGAGGTCCTTATATTCAAAGCCTGAAAGCACCGCGTCAGTTTCACAGCAGGGAAACAACACGACAAGGCGCCGAGCTCGCGGCAGGCTAATTTATGGATCAGCGCAGCATGATGTGACAGAAGCAGCCGTGTACCCGTGTCGGAATGAGCTTAGATATGGTGAGACACCACGCCGCCTGCGAAGCTTGCAAGAATGAATTACATCGAACCTTTTCGATCAAAGGGCTGGCAGAAGGGGTCTGCTCTGTTTTCTGAATGCCCAATTCTGTCCGAGGCTGGCAAGCTCGTAAGCCCCCACTGCGCCCAAATTAAACATTCTGCTGTACGTCTTCGGCGCAAAAAACTCAAGCCTTTGGCTGTGGAAATGCACCGCACGCCGCACTCGGTCGTCGCTCTGCGTCTCGCAAAAGGTGGAACTTCAAGGGGCCGATTCTGGTCAGAAGATGCTAAGCTGCTACGCTGCTACACTGAAAGCCAACCCATGTCTTCCAATACGCTTCTTGGACCTGGGGCTGAAGACTCTGGTTCCGCGAGCAAGCGTGCCGGGCTCCTCTCAGATGAGACGCAGGTCCCTGCGAATGTCAGGGTCGTGACGTCGGGCTCTCGGTGATTCGATCGTATGCCTTATGTTGTTGGGAGCCACAACAGCACGAACC
Organism: Symbiodinium sp. clade A Y106; assembly: GCA_003297005.1. Taxonomy (NCBI): domain Eukaryota; class Dinophyceae; order Suessiales; family Symbiodiniaceae; genus Symbiodinium; species Symbiodinium sp. clade A. The sequence continues at coordinate 16,287 of BGNK01001060.1, forward strand.
ATACGGAATTCTCTTGAATCGTAGGCTTTCGTATGGACAAGATGATGTGCCAGGTCTCGAATCCCACCTGCAGTTATTCTGCCGAAGTTCGCCAAGCAAACCTGTATCTTTACGTCCTGTGCCACATGCCTGGACACAAAGGATACTCAATGTCCCGGTCTTGGTGTCGAGGCCTTCCTTGCACAAGTCCGGCTTCCAAAAGCTTTGCTTGCAGGGGCTCTCAGTCGTCAGACTTGAGAAACCCCGGCGTTTCAAAGAGTTCTAGAAATGGAAGAGTGTGTGATGGCATGTCGGCATGTCATTCACTTTGCCTGACTCGGCCTTGAAAACTTTGGAAAGACACCAAATAGCCCTCCACTCACAAGCCGTTTCTGCCCGGCACTCACAATCCGTTTCCGTCAGGTGGGTCGGAGGACAATCGTACGGCCTGAGGCAAAGGCATGCAATTCACGGGCGCTGGTTGCACTGTTTTCACAGATCCCCAGCACATTTCGGTAATGGTGCGCATGCAATGTGATACTTAGTACAGTTTCCTCATCTTCAGCCGCTGTCTGAGGGTCCAGAGTTAAAGCATTCCACTGAAATCTTCGCGAACGAACCTAATGACCAGCCGGATTTTGAGCCTGAGAAGCCGGCAGTGTTGCAGGGCAAACGTCCCCAAACTAAGGACTGTCATCCCTTCTCGCCCACATGCGAGAGAACAANCTTCGCGAACGAACCTAATGACCAGCCGGATTTTGAGCCTGAGAAGCCGGCAGTGTTGCAGGGCAAACGTCCCCAAACTAAGGACTGTCATCCCTTCTCGCCCACATGCGAGAGAACAACTAACATCATCAAGGCATCCAGAATTGCTATCCGAAATGCCGTTCAGCTGGATGCGAAACTGTTACCGCCAAAATACGAAGAAAGCAAGCGCGCCTTGCGTCTAGAACGGCTCGGACATAAAGGCTTGGTGCAGTGCCTGAGAGACAAAAGACATGACGGGTCGAAGTGTCTTGGCTGCATCATAGAAGAGAAGTCATGCTTTGTTAGACAAGAAGCGAGAATTTCGTCTTCATTCTCCTGAGTGCATAACACGCGCACTCTGCTCGGGCATCTGTCCTTGCGGTCCCTTGCATAGTAAACTTTCATACGATGCAGCCGGTGTCATGATGGGATCCCTGGAAGACCCAGGACAACAAGTCGGGAAAAAGGTCGTGTTTGCATTGCTCTCGATCTCTTCATCGAACCCTTCATCAGGACTTGCGACGGTGCCCCCCCCCCCATGGGGCAGGCTCAAAGTCCGAGGCTTAAGAAACGCAAGAAACAGATTCTCAAACTGCACGGAAGCTCTGGCAGCCGCATCGAGATGTCTTCATCTCCGAGAGCAATCGATGGCAGCCAGGCTTCAAGCACCTAGCACCAATCTCACTTGCTACTGGCACAATCACCGGGTCTAGCATCACAGCTATCCTGGCTGCTGCTTCTATTGCGCATGCCATCGAAATGACTGCCGTTCCCCTTCTTCCTACTTCTATGCTACTTCGATTCGTGCTCTGTCGGATCTCTCACATTACAAATGTGGGACCCTATTGTAGTACCCTAAATAGTAGGATACTTATTCTAAGGACCCCAAAATAAGGTACCCCTAATGTTCGGAAACTCTAAACCCTAAGCCCTTTATTTAACCCTTACAACACCCTTATAGTAACCCTCTAAAGGATCCCAAAATAAGGTACCCCTAATCTTCGGAAACTCCCATCTTCCTCTGAAAGCCAAGCCTGGAGCTGCGACTGCAACAAGGAGCAAGTGGGCTCCTTCCGTTCAGGACGGCAGCACGTAATCTAGGGTTTAGGGGTTTGGGGTTTAGGATTTAGGGTTTACAGATTAAAGTAAGCCTTAAAGTAATGTACAGTAGGAACCTGATTAAGAAACAAGGGTTCCTTATATGAATCCTACTATTTTGGGGCTATAGGCCCAGGGTTAGTGGCTTCACCCGGGGGTTTCGGGTTTCGGCACTCGGTACGTGTCAGGTTTTGTTTGCAAGTTTGGGTCTAGGAGACTTCATGTCCCGCCGAGCCTTTGCATCGGCTGCGTGCGCAAACTCACCCACGCACCCACCCACCTACACACCCACCCACCCAAGTACGCAGGCAGGCACTCACGCGGACTCTCACTTAGCTATCGAAACTACACTCTACGCCATGTCCACCAGATGCCCTGGCCAAAATGATCAATGGCTAAGCAATGCAACAAGACTGGAAAACGTAAGACAGGCTCTCGCCTGTTTAACCCTGCTGTGTGCAGAAACACCCACCATTCCAGAAGCAGAGACATAAGTGGGCTTGCCGCACCTCCAGCAGCTTGACGGTTTTCAGCCGCAGCTCCTTCTGCCTCTGAGTCCTCGCTGACGGCACAGACTGTTGAGACAGCTGCAAGGCCGCTCCCTTGCAGACAATCCTTAGACCAACATCTGCAGCAGGGGAAATCGGACAGGGGATGATGTCCTTGAACTCGTTGGATTTACATGCTTGAACGCCAAGTCGTGGAGAGCATCCCACTCGGCTTCGCCGTCACCTGGGCGCACCCATGCTGCTACGACTTCGAGGCTTATCAACGAAACAAAGCTTTGAAGCGCCTGTGGCAAGTACGATCAACTTGTGCTTTCTAGAGCAATCGCTACAGTCGTAAATTGGACTAGCAAAGCCAAATATCTGCATCAGACGGCTCGGCGCCTCCTCCATTGAACAAGATGTTCTAATTTCAATTCTTGCAATCACAGCTGCCGATGCTGATCAGATTCTTCCACGACTGGCCGAAAACTCGCTTCACGGTCTTCTCCTCAGTGCGACCCAAAGCCATCCTGGTTCTGAATCTTCGAAGGTGAGTCGCAATTTGCATTCAAACTGCGGCTGATGATGTACATGTTATTGAAAGGATTCGACTCATGCGCCCTTCTGCTGACAAGTGTCCATGGCTTTCATTTTCTTCTGCATCTGCCTGATGCAGGAGGGGCATGCAATCTGGCATGCATGCGGCGATGAAGAACTGCGCGTCGCGCGAGATAGTCGGAACCAGACCGAAGCTGGCTTTAGACCCTTGGCCCTTGGTTCTCTCGGGAGCGCGCTGCTGTTTGAAGAGGTCGTCCTGCTCGTTCACATCCTGGCGGCTCAGGCTCCGACAAGTCAGAAGCCCACAACAGAAGAACCAGCCCTAAAGCCTTTTCAGACTCTGATCAGCTGGGAAGCAGCACCAAACCCCGAAGCCCGGCAACCCTGCACCTTGACGATGGCCCTCGCAGCTGGAGCAGAGCTGCCATACCGTCTGCTGTCCGTCTCCTCTCGAAACTCTTAAGATTTGGTCCGGCGCCTAAGCTCCAATGACCTGAAACGGTTCAATGTAGAGAAACGAAGCTTTGACAGATTATGTGGTGCAGCATAGATCCGATATAGTTACAAGTAGCTGGAGACCCACCCAAGCAATTTCCGCCCACCTTCTGTGGCAGGGTTTGGGTGCGTCCTAAAGCTGCTAAAACAAGGCATGCCCACGACACAAGCTTACTGGCCGAAGCTCAAGAGGGTTGTTGAACCGATCCTGGCTGGCATAGGCAACCTCAATGCCAAGGTCCTCCAAGACAGCAGCTGGATGAGGAAACGCAGCATGTCGGACAATGAAATCATGCCCAATTTGGTCGCTTCTGGGTCCTGCCAAAGCTCGTACAACTTCGGCATGAAGACCTCCACCAACAAACATTACCGTATGCTCGTGTGCATGCGCTGAGACGGGGACATGGCGCAGACTTGCAATAATAGTTTGTCTGCACTTACGGTATCCCCGGTGCCCTTTCATGAGGTCTGGCGACTGACTCAGTCAGCCAAGTCGCATAGAGAAACCAGAGGCCAGGGTGCCAGCGGAGGTGGGGTTAGTTGGGGTAGGGGAGCCTGAATGTTACTTGTACAAGTAGCAGCCATTAAATCATCGCCTGGAGTTTGTCGATTGAAGTTGGTCATGTTCTCAAGTTGTTCGGTCTGTCCGTGCTTTGTCCTCGGTCACGAGTTTTATTGTGAAAGATACTGCTCATGTTGCATGCAAATACGCATGCAAATGCATGATTACTGTGTGTGTGTATCTATATATACATATATATATTACTATTATGATTACATGTGTATATACATCTGTATACTGGTGTGTAGGCATAGGCGTGTGTTTATGTATTCTTCAAATCTGCATGTGGGTATATGCCCAGAAATTTTCATCCAATATCCATCCACTCCCAGGCCTGCCTGCCTCTCCTGCCTGTACTAGCTGCTTGGGCCTGGGTATCCAAATCCTTGAAAGTTCTTCTGCGCCCAACATCACAGCATGTCAAATCAGCTGCTGTCGAACGAGGCTGGTTTGAACCTGGTTTGGTTTCACCAGCTCGTCTTCTTCCAAGCCCGGACCATAAAAAAGGCCGCTGAGCTGGGACGACCACCAGTACTGTAACTAGTACTGCACGAGCGATTGTCTTCTAGACTGGTTTCCTTCGATGCCTGTCTCACCGCACTTTCGGCTTATGCTAACTGGGCACTTCCAAATCCGTCGCCTTCATGGACACTTCTTGCCATGGAGGCTGCGCCAAGGTCACACAACAAACATGGCCCAGGTCCTTACTACAAAGCTCGTGTCTGTGACATGTGAAAGAGCTGTGGAAGTCTTGAGACCCAGAAGCGACGGGCTACACTATCCAAGCTGAGGTGCCGAAGCTGTCGCAACAATCGCCCGAGCTGCCTGCTCCATGTCCTGCCGCCAGAGCAGTTTCCGGATCAACTGGAAACATATCAGCAGGCCTGGAGCATAGCCACGTCTTTGGCGTCCAAGTGCGGTGAAGCCTGCCGAGTTGATGACAGGTCTGGGTCAGTGGTGCCAGATTCAGTTCTATTCTAGTCTGCTTCCACATGCGGCACCTCCCGCNCCCCCCCCCCCCCCCCCCCCCCACCCCGGGTCAAATTTCGGCACCTCACTCCGCCATGCACCACTCCGACACCAAGCTTGGAAAGCCTGACGGGGACATCCACATGAGAATCATGCTTTGTGCACTGCATTACCCATATAGGCATGCCTGCTTGGATTCCAACCAAGTAGTTGGAAATAGCGTGTCGTCCCAATCCTTTGTCGAACTCCAACTTGCGATGCAAATGCTCAGAGCGACTCACAACTTTCCGTTGGTTCTTGCTTCACCATCAAGGGAACCCCTGCAGCCTCTCCATGATGTCCTGCATTCACACAATGACGGCTAGCCTGCAACAAAAACATGCGAACAACATGAAAAGCTCAAACGCAAAGTCAAAGGAAAACCCGACCCGAGTCGGGCAAAAAAAACATTGGACATTGTTTCGATCTTTCGATTAATCTCAAACTCCAACACCGTTACCGCTGACCGGGGCGGAGTATCACCAAATACGTCTGCAGAGCTGGACCCACGCATGCAATAACTTCGCTGGCACATGCACGCACTTTGCACATGCAAACCCCACTACCTCTTTGTTTGAAATTGCTTGTGTTATTTTGTGTTGGTATGCGGCGGCACCCTGCAAAAGGAAAACAGCCAACTCGCTTCCATTGCAATCAAGGGTCTAAGAATATCAGCGTGCAATCTGGTTGCTGCCAATTGCCGGAAGAAGTGGCAGCACTTCGCATTGATGAACAACGGGATACGGGCATTGGGCAACAGTCGCCTGCAACGCCAAGCTTGCCGTCACAATATCACTAGCTCACACAGCAGATTATATTCCATTCAAACGGGCCTACATCCAAACATGTCGTCGACTGTGGTGTCAACGTCGTGTTATCCTGTCAGGCCAATCGTCTACAATCTCGAAGTGCTTAACTTTGTGTCCTGGCACAACACCGCATGCAAACTGTAAGCAAATGAGGTCAGACCATAACGCATCGTTCGGCAAGCGTCGGAATATGTCTTTGCATTGTTGTCAACCCTGCTATCATCCGGATCTCTGCTGAGCATTCCATAGGACCCATCCTCGGAAGTTGCATATGGCAATTGTCAAGCTCCCTGCACGCTATTTGCAAGACAGCGGCCCACTTCTCCGCATCGATAAACGCGGGCTTCCGGATGTACATGGATTCGGACCTGTCCCGAGTGCACGTCCACCAAATACCCAATGACCTCCTGACCTTGAAGAACTTGCTGGCTGCCTACTATAGCCTGCTTACCAGCAAACCCGCTGTGGGAACAATGCGATTGGACACAAGAAAAGAATCATTTCAGATCGTGCGTTGAGCAAGAAACATTCGGAAACAAGAACCTGGCACAAGTGTCACGCAGCCACGTTTTCACATGGGGAATGTCTCAAGCCCGGAGCTGGAAGGCAAAACCAAATTCGCAATTTCAAATCGTTCCTCGGACAGTTTGGAACATCTCAAACTGACGAGTCCTGCGGTGCCTTTGCCGTCGTGGGCCTGCATCCAACTCCAACTCGCGGTCTCCTTAAGCACATGCGTGCACTCGATGTGGGATGTCACCTTCCCGTCTGCATCTTTTGCAACCATGCCTCCAAAGCGTACTATCTAGCCTAGCAGAACCAGAACCTAGCATGGCGGCGAAACCGGTTCGACGCTCACACTCTACAAGGCAGGCGCTCCTAGAAGCCGTGTAGGCATATTTGGGTTGGGGGGCGAGCTTGTTTTTGTTGCTTCGCGCGTCTTTCACGGCTTCCCACTTCGAGCCCCAGTGCAGGGAACCTAAAGCTACAGGGTAGCATTATGTCGCCCCAAGGCACGTGAAGTCGCGACACCGCATGGTCACGCGGGAACGCGCGAAGTTACACTAGGGTGTTTGATGTCACACCACAAGCATAGCTGCACCTCGCTTTCCCCATAGCCACGCGCTTCCTAGCACATTCCTGGCGCAGACTTCAACTTAGGATTTCGATTGCCACGCACAGGCTTTCTTTTTTTACCAACGTCCATAGCAGATCGGTCCCTGTGCAAAAGCCCAAAGCCAAGGCAACAGTCTACGGCAAGGGGGGCGCGCGCAGAGCACATTCACGCCACACGGCTGGCGAGCGGGGGTTGGGAAGGCGAGTCGGCGAGGATGTTGCTCAGAGGTGGTAGCTCCCTGTCAACATTGGCCGTGCCAGTGAGGGGCATGGCACCTCGCCAGCAAACGGACAACGCCACCCATGCCCCCCAATCTCAAGAGCAATGACTGAAAGGCTGCAGCGGTTGGACCTGCACAATTCAGGGTGTGTGCGCTCTTTGGCTCGTTTTGCAGTGAGCAAGGCAGCTCCGGCAGTGTGGCCTCCCGCCGCAGAGCAGTAAGAGGGAGACGTGGTGTCGACTGCAAGCTGGCAGCGCCCCAGAGCGGCAGGCGATTGGCGATGACCTCAATGCGTCGGTGGTCTTGGCGAGCTGGGTCGACATTTACGTCCCTGACATGCACATTGAGAGCGACAGCTGCCCCAGCTTCGTTGGAAATTATGTCCCGGAGCCCTGATAAGTCTGCCAGTTTGGCAGCTAATTACCATGTGCATGCACTATCAGACATGTAACAAGCGCCTGCTCAACACACACATTACTGGCATCATAGCCCACGAAGACTTGAGGAAATCCAGCCGTTCCCCATGTAAACGCTCGTTTTCAGAGGCACCCGTTCAAAACAAACAGCAGTAGAATCACAGCAGTTCAAAAGCAGCCATTCCCCAACTGGACGCTCGATTTCCGAAGCACCCGCTCAAGACACACATCATTGGCATCACAGTGCACGACAACCAGCCATTCCCCATGTACGCGCTCGACTTCAGAAGCACCCACTCACCCACCCCGTCTCCGGTTTCAAGTTTTACATCGGGTTAACGATACCCGGTCGTAGATTAAAATATTGGGGTGAACGATTTTGGGATTGTGCGCTTGGAAGATTCGAACAGTCCCTGACGGCATTTAAAATAAAACGGCGCGAACAGCGCGGAGGTGTATCATGAAGTGCAAAGCCCAGGTCAAACAGCTTATTCCCATGTGCACGCGCATAGAAAGAACATCAAATCTATATTGAAGTATGTCCATGCTGATTGCCGGGACTTGTTCAGAATGGCTTTCCCCTAAGAGGCAGGAAGGGGGCTGCTCGAAAGAGCGAAAATGTCGATCACCTGACACGTGATTTTGCGCTGGAGACTCGAAGGGAGACGAGGCTGGCAGCAAAACACGTGCGGCTGAAAACGCAGAAGTGGTCAGTTGTTTTTTGTGCACTTGTTTACCATTTGTTCCAGAAGTTGGAAGAACGGTCCTGGTGCACAAAGCTGCAAACATCTGCAAACATCTGCAGACCACGCGAGCCCCAACACGGCGAGCGCAACGCGAAAGCTTGTGTCGAGTCGGCAAAGGCTCCGGGGCCGAAGGCCAGCGTGCAGCCACGACCTCATCCAAAACAGGAGGTTCGACAGCAGCACCTGGTGCAGAGTCGAGGAGGGGTGCGGCGATAGCGCGCTGGGCAGCCACAGCCAACATACCGCTGGGTGCAGGTATTGTACGTGCTTGAGTGGGATGCAAGGCTGAAAATCAGAGCTGCGCTGCGGCAGGCCATCACACGTCAAGGGGGATCATCGTCGCATCGACTGCGAGCTCGGCACCATGCCACAAAGGCAGACCGTTCATGTCAGCGGAGCGGCAACACGCTGTGCTCGGCATTGCTTCGGTACGTTCCCGTTCGTGTTCTGGTCCTTGCGCTTTTGTGTGCTACTCCCTTTCCGGCTTGGCTCCTCCCTCTGAGGCTGCAGGCTTGCCCTTTCCGGACTTCCCTGCTTCTGCCCCTTTGCGGGCGAACTGGCCCTTTGGGCCGCTCTACCCCGGTCGGCCGGGGCGCTGTGCTTGTGCGGTGCTGGTTTCGGTTCGGTTTTTGCTGCGGTCCAATTGAGTGCGGGGGGCCCACTTCCGAGGTCATCCGCCCGAGACTCGTTCTGCACACGGATTTTGTCTTTTCGATGCGACTCGGGCTGAGTTCGGTTTGGGTTGGGGTGGCATTGTGTTGTTTGGGAGGCCTCGTCTCGGGTTGTCGGCTTTGGGCGTGTGCAACATCGAAAGAGCATCCGCCCATGCAGCCCACTACGCGGCTGGAGCTGACCACTCGGCGGAAGTCAGGCCTAGCCCCCCCGATGCTGCAGGCAAGGGTGCCAAAGAAAGCGTGAGCTCGCTCGTGTGGTCGTCAGGGGGCCTCCACCGACGCACGCGAGCAGAGTATCCCAGACGGCCTGATCGTGAGAGCGGGCATACACGGCCGCTAGTTGCGGAGGCACCGCGCACAACACATGTTTGCTCGTGGTGAGGCGCACTTGGCGAGCAGGAGCCAGGCACATTGCAGGTCAGGCAGCAGGGAGAGCTGGTGTCCCCAAGCAGCGACGAATTCTGCATGGCGGATCGGCGCCCCGAGGACGACGAGGACGAGGAGAAAAAACGGTGCACGTCTTTCACACCGTTGCGCAGATTTCTTCAGGTCATGATTTGACATATGTCATCGTGCAGTTGATTACAGTAGCGACCTAAACAAAAGTATGCGGGCAGTCTTAGCCAAGGTTCCTGCTTTGGGGAGCAAGCCTGTCAGCTCGCGGTGAACGTACTGGCTGAACCGGTGCCCCTGCACGTTGGAGCCACTGGAGAGGAAGAAGCCGGGAATCATCTTGCAGACCTCGTCGTAGGAGGGCATGCCGGTCTTGCCTTGATTTTGCCATCGTCGTTGACAATCTGCACCCGCTTTCGCGATATTCCTGGATAAAACCGCGGATGAAGAGGTCGACAGTCTTGTCCAAACTTTTCCGCATGAAGATGCGGTCAATGAATGTCTGGACCTCGGCCGCTGGCTGGGCAATTGCATCAGACGGCTCTGAAGGAGCACCCACGTCCTGCTCCGGATTTCCAGGAGGCAGCTCCGGAACATCAATCTTTCCTGCCAGCAGCACGAGCACTGCTAGAACAGCATTGTGCGAGAGCAGCACGTTGTCTCGAGCTCGCCAATCACGCAGCCGCTTGGCTCAAACAACAACAGTGAGTGGTGGTCCTGGCCTTCTTGCTGCAGCAGGGTTCCCCGCAGGACCTTCACACTGGCAGCAGGCACTTCGCAGGGCATAGGTTTGCCCACCCGCACCGTGCCCAAGTGCTGAGAACTCCCCTTGCGGACAGTCGATCCACGGAAAACACTCAAGACCGCCACCACTTGAATCGCGCCGTCCAACTTGCACATCAGGATCTGCAGGTTTTTGCCGTGCCTGTTGGGCCGGTAACCTTCCGGCTGCATCAAGCCGTGGCGACTCCAGGCCAGCTGTCTAGCCCTCTGCGCCGAGTGGACCTCCTCAGCCTACAAAACAAAAAATGGCCGCAGCCTGGGCACTGTGACAGTGCATATCCAGGTCCAAGTAGCTGGTATTGGCTGGGTACACTGGGCACTGTGACAGGGCCCATGAGAAATAGGCTCCGCTCAAAAGGGGGTTCGTATGGCTGAAGTGTAAGGAATTGACTTAGTGAGAGTGGAGTCACCACCCGGTCCCGGTTCATACTTCTGGGTGCTCTGCTATGTACAGCCTACTAATCGAGAGAGTATAGACTGTACTCCGCCACAGAATCACAGGCCTCCCGCGAATTGACTAAGCCTTTTATATGGGAGGCACACATAGAGGCTGGCTAGTTGGAGGCCGAAATAAACCCCGCTCGGGAGGGGTCCGTTTGGCTGAAGTGTGAGGAATTGACTTAGTGAGAGTGGAGTCACCACCCCATTCCCGGTTCATACTCCTGGGTGCTCTGCTATGTACAGCCTACTAATCGAGAGAGTATAGACTGTACTCCGCCGCAGAATCACAGGCTTTTCGCGAATTGACTACGCCTTTTATATGGGAAGCACACATAGAGGCCAGCCAGTTGGAGGCCGAAATAGGCCCCGCTCGGAGGGCATGGAGTCACCACTCCATTCCCGGGTTCATCCTCCTGGGTGCTCTGCTATGTACAGCCCACTAATCTAGCCCACTAATCTAGAGAGTATAATAGGCTGTACTCCGCCGAGGAATCACATGCTTTTCGCGAATTGACTAGGCCTTTTAAATGGGAAGCACACATAAAGGCCGGCTAGAGGCCCCGCTCGGAGGGGGTCCGTATGGCTGAAGTGGGGTGGACACCCTGAGCGAGCTGGAACAGTCCCCGGAGCTCAAGAGAGCACTGCCGCTTGCCGTCAGACAGCGTGCCAGTGAGTGTCGGTTCACATTCCCCTTCTTGTAACAAACCGAAGGCTCTACCATGTGCTGCCGGTGGACGTTCGTCGTCTGTGTGCACTCACAGCACTGACCGAGTTCGCAGCTGTCACGAAATATTTTCTTACCGGTGGCTGTGCTTGGGTGCATCTACAAGGAGTTCGGCGGTCCCAGTGCAGGAAGGAAAGACTGCAGCTACACGCTGGTTTTTTTTGCGAGGTCAGCGTCCTCCACACCCGAGTCCAAGGCTGCAGCTCACTGGCGCGGGGGAAGACGACTGGCAACAGGCGGGGCTTCGTCGAAGCGAGTCGAGGGGAGGACCTCGCTGAGCAGGGGTTGGTCGCCATCAACATTGGCAGTGCCGGGGAGAGAAAGACCAAGGAGACTGGCACCGAAGGCTCTGGCGGCAGAGAAGGCGAGCAAGGCAGACCAACGACAAGTGAAGGCAGCTATGGTTGCCGGCAGCAACGGTCGAGGCACAGCACGGGCCCGGCACCGAGCGAGGAGGCGAACGAACTGGGAAGCCTCGAGGACAACAAGCCGGCACCTCTGCGAGCGCAGCAGCTCGGGGTAGGTGCGTTCTTGCGGTCATCGAGGCGTTCGGGGTGGATGTTGAGGTCGCGCACCAGAACATCGCAGGCAACTGTAGCCCCGGCTTCGCGGCAAACCCGGGCAGCAGCACGCTCGAGAGGGAGGCCACGGGAGCGCAAGATGCCAGAACCGGGGCAAGCAGCGCGGTGGTCGCCGAGAGGGTCGGGTCAACAAAGACCCTGTTCAGCATGTGCAACAGCAGCATCAAGCGCCGCAGTGGACGTTGGAGGCTTTCAGGGTACGGTTTTGCGGATTTGGCCAAGCCGGAGACACCCCTTCGTCTTGAAGGCACCGTCGCGGAAACTGGGATGCTCCGTCAATTGCGCAAGGCATGTCCGGGAGCTGGCTGATTGTTTTTTATTGTTGGAGTTCCAGAGATCCGACTCGCTTCCTTGCTTGGCAATTAGCAGATGACGAGGATCCTAGGCCCGACCCTGCCGAGGCCAAGCAGATTCGAGTAAAAACTGAGCAGCCCCATTTTGCGGAGACCAAGCAGGTCAGGATAAACACGGAGCTGCCCGACCCTCCTGCGGAGACCAAGCAGGCCAGGCCAGAGACGGAGCTGCCCTTCCCGGTGGCCTCCGTGCAGCTCAGTCGAAGTGACTCTGGATGAGATCGAGTCCATGCTGATTGGGACGGCGGGTTGCCCTCCCCGGCAGGATCCTGCAGGCTAGCATGTTGTCCTATGCACAAGTACTCTCAACCTAGCACTTCCACAGCCCTGCTCGGCCTGACGTACGCCAGCAATCGCCAGCACTCACTGGTCCCTTTTAGCAGTAGCTTGCCGAAATCCTCAGGCCGCGATTTCGGTCATGTACTCTAGTCGCCCCGAGAGTGTGGGGCTTGACCAGGCCATGGCATGTCTTTGCCATTTGGGGGGGTCGCCGTGGTTGCAGAAGACCCAAGGCAATAAATATGCATGCATCGGACCGGAATAGGCACTCATCCAATAAGCATCACCGGCTTTCTGTATACGGAAACATGCATGCGAGCGGCCGTGCGTGGAGCTTTGACCCACGCACTCCGCCGTTTGCGCGAGGTCGCCGAGCAGGACGCGCCATCGCAATCGCGAACATCGAAGTTTTTCTTACTCACGCCCCGCATGCTTATACTAGCCCGGACCAGCCAACGCGGGGCAAAAGGGCGCGATGAAGTCCAGTCTCGGGCTACATCTTTCCAGCGGGGCGAATGGCTGGGACTGCTGGCAACGGCACGGCGCCTTGGCAACAGTAGCCAGCGTGATGACAGCATCCATGCAGACACAATGGCCGAGCGGCTGCTTGTGCGAAGGTGCGCCGTGGAGAGGTGTCTCGCGCTCGCCAAGTTCTGACGTCCGCGGAACTGGCACCAGGCGACGAGGCCCCATGGCCGGCCTTGACAGACCCCACCCGGCGTCCTCCGCAACCGAAAGCAGCCATCCCATCAGAGGTTCGGCAACACCAACCGCGATATGTGTTGTAGTTGGGAGCGTCCGCGGTGTCATCGGCACTCCGCGATGCCAGGAGGGGCGGGGGCAATTGGCCTGTCAGGCATGCGAGCCGAGCATTTGAAGATTTTGCTTCAAGCGCTGGACCTTTTCGCTTTCGCCGCGACCGGACTTGCAAACGCACAGGTGCCAACGGATGTTGCTGCAGGGATCGCCATGGCCCGCATGACGGCCCTCTGGAAACCCGACGGGGGCGTGCGCGGCATAGTGACCGGCGACGTGTGCCTGGTCGCACGTGTGCTCGCCAAAGAATGGGCAGGAACGTTCGAACGAAGTACGCGGCCTTTCCAGTTCGCCCGTGCAAACTCGGGCGGGCACGGACGCACTGGCCGCGTGCATTCGAGCGTCCCTCGACGCCGACGCCGACACAATCATGGTTTCCTTTGATGGCCGGTCCGCATACGACTGCATGTGTCGATACCCCGGGGTGGGGGCCAAATGAGCTCCGGGCATTCTTAACAGCTAGTATGAACCCTTGTACGCGGAACCTCCAGCAGGAGACGTAGGCTGCACGCAAAGGAGCGGACGCAGGCCGAGCCCGCCATATTTAGGGGGAGGTGAACCAAGAGGTGGCCACAGGCGGCATCCTGTTCAGGTGCATACTGGGAGGTGGAGGCCGGTGGCAAGACCCGCAAAACGTACTTGGCCGGGTGGCACGCACAGGACCGAAGGACAAGCCAAGCGGCTCGCAGGTCAGCTAACACAGGGATGCGGGTGAGGAGGCGGTCGCGCTCAGTTCGCTTGAGTTGGAGCTGCCGCTTGCTGCCACTGCACAAGCACGTCCGTGCTGAGCAGAGTGCCGAATACGACGAGCCCTTGCTAGCGGGGGGGAAGAGACCAGTCCCCCCACCCAAACGAGCGTTTCGGACGCGGGCGCGAGCTCGGAGACTCCCGCAGGTTCTTCACCTGCCGCCAAATCCGCGTTTCGCCGCTGTTGAGCTAGACGCGAGCATGCCACACCACAAAGCAGCGGAGTTCCTCGTAGAGCTCCACCCGCTCGGGCCGCGGGACAACGCGGGTGTCGTTCAAAAAACGAAAACCGCTTTGCATAAGGCAACAAACGACATCAAACAAAGTGTGCCAAAACCAAATCCCCAAGACTGGGGAGGGGCCAGGACCAAGTCCCTAAGACTGCGGATGGGCGACACCCAGTTCCGTCAACACACTGGTGGTTGCTGGAACCCATCAGGAAGGGCCTTGGATGCCTGCGACATAATGCGTGCCACGCGACCGTGATGGCGAAGTCATGCACCTGCTAAAGCTCAAGAATTTCAATTCATGGAGTGGCAGCCAGGAACAGCTCCAGGCCGAGTCTTAACTTGTTCACCGCACCGTTTTGCGACTGCAGGAAATGGATCCGGTGGACGTAGTTCCTCCAGTCACCTGCCGGTAGGGAGCGCAAGCGTTTCAGGCCGCAGCGACGCACGACGGCGCGCGTGTGGCGCGTGCAGCCACGAGGGGCACAGGCCACAGCCGTGGTTCGTACTGCTGGGGTCGCATCAATATGATGCGACATCCCTCACCACCCCGTTCGGCCGGGCGCGTGAGGAGCATATAGGATCATATAGGAGCATGCGGGGTGTCAACAAGAAAAATTTCCACGTGCGTGCTCTGACGCGGTCATCCGGTGATGCGGCGTATACGTGTTGGAGGCTGCTTGCACGCCATTTCGGACGAAAACGAGCACATGTTGCGGCCAGGAAATTCCGTGACATCCTTCCGGCTGTTTTCGCGGGCCGCGGTAAGCGCAGCTGCCACCCACGTCTGTACCTTCGGGAGCTCGCGTGCCAACAGCGGGCTAGGGAAAGTAGCCATTTGCAGGAAAGAAGACCGGCGTCAGCTGGTCAGGCTCTGTCGACGGTGCATCGCCCGGTGGTGAACCATAATGCCCTTTACAAGCAGGTCGTCGCGCGGAGACGCAAGGGGTGTGTGCGCTGAGGGTGTCCGAAAGCGTCTCCCCATCGGAGGCCGTGGGAGGGAATAAGCCCGTTTTGGCGAACGTGCGTAAGGTGCGGTGGCGGCGGCTCGCGGCGTCGTTATTCGTGGGCTGGCTGCTTCGCCAACGCACACAGCATAGTAGGGGTGTATGGCTTGCTCTCGTTCTCCTTTTTACTTTGGGCCATGGAACATGCCGCCGGTAAAGCTTCTGTACATCAAACACATCGGGCACTATCAGTGCTCCGCCGTGCAGCTCCTCATCGTCCTCGCAGCGCGGCCACAGTCGCATCTGCGGCAATTTTTTCAAACTCTCGAGTTGCCCTAGTTGCATTAGCAAGCTTTCCAAGCAGCAACCACCCTTCCCATCCTTCCCCAACCTTCGCCACCCCCCGAAAGAATCATCAGCAGAACGTTTGGCGCCGCTTTCGCTTGGTGGCCTCGGGCAGCATTGTGCCCACGGTGGCATCTGCACCTGCACCCGTGCGGCCGACCAGGCACACGAGCGTGGCGTCGACGGCAAGCTTGGCCACTTGGCCCCGTGCCAAAGGGAGAAAGCATTGCAGACAACTTCGATGCGCTTTGCATCATGTACCCGCACATCTATGTTCATGGTTGCCAAACGCACGTCCTGCGCAACGGGCACCCCAACTTTGCAAATCCTCGCAAGCGCTCGCTCGAGTGGCGTAGAGCGGGATTCGAAGACACCCGCATGCACCTGCAAAAGCACAGCCGGCACGATGGTCTAGGTATTGTCCCGCCCTGCTGTCCGTGCTCCCTTTCCACCCGCTCTTTCTTCATCAACACCACACGCCGAGCCATCGCCGAGCCAAACCCTTCATAACCCTTCAGCCAACGCCCTGATGGCGGCTGACCTCGCCTGCAGCAGCTAGGATTTCATGCTGTTGCGTGTCCCTGGCTTGAACCTGAGGCATCCAGACACGACGAGCGTCGCATCGAGAAGTCATCCACAATGGTTTGCCGACCCGCAGCTGTCTGCTGACACAACGTTGGTCTCAGGCCCAGGCGTCTTGGTGGGAGCCCAGGAAAACACCCACAGCATAAACACAAAGGCCGAGCCATCGTTGCATCACTAGCGGGCGGCCGCCCAGATTGCAACTGCCTGAAAACACAAAGTAAAACAATGGAGCTGCAGTAGTTGGTGTCGCTGAATTCGCCACAGGTTGTTGCCAGCACGCGCTGCGACAGCGAAGATGCCACTCCAGCGGAGCACTTACGAGCGGGGCGAAGCGCGGCAGCCGCCGAACCCTACAGGCCAAGCACCACGAGGCGACACCGTCCGGCGGCGATCAAGTTCCGCAGGCATCGGGGTTAGGCTGTGGCTGTTCCTCTCTCGCCAGAGCCACGTTCCGTCCCATTGAGGGTTCAGCCTCCTGGCAGGCCCGACAAGCGGGGCGTTGGTCTCCCTATGGTTGCTTGTCTGGCCTGTTGTGGCCTCATCGAGCAAAAGCCATGCAGTGACCATCCGTGAGACCAGGCGGCAAAACGTGTCACCAGTAGCGATGTCTCGGACCCTAAAGCGTGGCGCTGCCCCGTGTGGACTCGCGAAGGGTCACAGCCGCCACATAAACATTCACCAGCTCGGGCGGCAGGAACTGCAGCGGCTCGAGTGGACGGTTGCTGCATAGCCAGGAACAAGCTCCGTGTCGGCATAAGCAGATGCCTAGCCGGGGACAGCCTGATCGAACCTTGGCACATGCCACATCTTGCACAGCAGCCGCCTCGGCATCGTGCGAAGAAACACTCGTCGCAATCCGTACACACACACACCAAAAAAAACACCTCTGGTGCGATACCGGCTTCGTCGAGAATTCTGCAGGTTCAGCGCTGGACGAAAACCCCGAGGGCACAAACAGGTTAGGAAAAATTTCAGGCACGCATCGCAAGTCTGCGACCGCAGCGCACTGTATACTCACTTGATCCGAAACTTGGCGAATCTGCAGCAAAGGGCATCGATGGTCCGAAGGATTGTGTTCGGGTGAACCTCTTGCAAACGCCGATACCGCAGAGGGGTGTTACGGTGTTTAGTCGCATTGTCCTCTGCACGTATGCAGTGATGCAGCGATGCAGTCAGCAGAAAAGCACACTGCTGAAGCCGCATTCCGTCTGACAGTACGGGAGGACCCGAGAAATCGAACCAAACACGGATCTCCCAGTGTCAGCCAAGCTTCCTGGCTCTGTGCAGGTCCTGCAGCAGCTCTCAGGGAAAGCACAAAACTACTAGAGTCACTGGGGCTGTGTAACTACTCCATCAGGTTCAGCTGCGGATGAGCAAAGGTCACAAAGCACCGATTATGGAAATCACTACGAAAGCCGACGGCTGCAGTGCTTTGCTCGTTAAAAGATTATGGGAATACCCAGTCGCAAGCTTAAATACGTGTACTTGGCTCAAGGTGATCGCATAGTGGACGCAGTCAGCATGAAGCACACAGTGCGAGCACTGCGCGGCAACTGCAAGAGATTTTCTGAACGTCATATCAATACCGTCAAAACGTCTCTAAAAACACAGACCGCGGCTCATCCATGTGGAGACTCGGTGGTGACAGAAGCCCAACTAGAAGCTAGAAACATCCGTGGATTGATTGAACACCTGGCTCAGTCATGCTCAGTGTTATGACAGACAGCTGTCTGCACGAAATAGGATCTTTCAAGCCAACTGACTCGTAAGACCGAGGTGTCATTGCTGCTGGTGCTACGATAGAAATAGCAGTTTGCTCGGCCACAGCAGCACTGCAAGCATTGCATGTTAGCTGTTTCTTTGCAGGCTGAAACTGCAAAAAGGCACGTAGGCGTCCTGGCGAAATTTCTTCGGTTGCTCGAGAGCTGGCAGCTGATCGATGTCTGCAAGTTCGGACGCCGAAGCCTCAGGTGGTTTCCGCAAGGAGTCGCAACTGTTGCTTTTATCAAGATTGCACCTGCGAACTTTGGGGGATGCCCTGTAAAACCCTATGCTCATGCTGGCTGCGATCATGCTTCAGCAGAGGACACTTGTGACATGCTTTGGAAACACAGAAGCCAAGTCGACAGCATCTTCTGCCGACGACCGGAAACTGCCAGCTGTCGTGGAAGTCCAATTGCTGCATCTAGGCCACCCTTCGCTGTGGTAGGCCGGATACACGCGCAACAGCTCCTGGACTTTGTTCTGGAATCCTGGCTTCGGCACGAGTGGCTGTCCAAGAACAAATCAGGCCGTGAACTAACACTCTTGGATGAACATGTTTCAAGATTCTCCTTCTCGTGGGTCGCATTTCCTGCCCACGATCTCGTCGCCAAACAAGTGGAACTGGCATTCCTGAAGTCTAGCTTTCTCGACGCTGGTTTTAACTTTGCATCGACACGAGCGATTGCTAATGTAGTGCTAGTTCTGCTAACTGTTAACTGCAGCCATGTGCATTTTTCCACTTGGTTCCATGATGTTCCGTGCGACCCATGTTTTGTGTTAGTCACAGCTGGCGGTGTTACACTGGGACCCGAACCTGAAGAGCCGCCTCAGGCGGGTCCAGGTCCGCACCTGGAAACCACACGACTCGTGGCTGCTCGCACCCTGGAAAATGTGCCGAGGCTTTCTTGGAGTTCAGTTTTCGGACCAGGATGGCTGATTTGGGGCCGGGCAGTCGGGTGCATTGATGTGGGTGTGCGCGGCATTGAGGCTTTTTCGCACCAGCGATCTGACACGAGGAAGCTCGAAAACCAAGTGGCAAAGGTCCAGAACTGAACTACTCGAACGAAGGTGCAGCGCAGAGCCACACAGGACCAAATCCCTCACGAAACTATAACGATCAGGGCAACCGTAACAAATGAAAGTGTTTTTGCTGACACAAATGTGGATGAGGTACGAGAGCTCAACGGCTCGCCTAGGCATGGGTCTTTGCTCTTTTATCGGCAAGGCCTGGCGACCCCAAGAACTCCATCACCTGACATTACTTGGCCTTTCAGTTCTGACTGAAAACCCTCGCCTTGACGATCTGCATGCTACTGTAAAAGCAGGAAATGCGTGACCAAAACCCAAGCCCAATGTTGTCTAAAGGCACAAACACTTCCCGACAATGCCTGTGTCTGGCGCCAACCGGCTGCCGCTTGATCTGTCAAGCGCTGAAAGCATGGTGCTCGCCAAATGTCCCGGTGTGTTTCGGCTAGGCCGTGGCTGAATGCAATGGTGCAAGGTCAGGTGCTGATGTGCACGGACAAGACCGTCGTATGAGCATCATGTGTCTACTGAATCTCTGAATCTAAAGATCAAACTCTGTCAGACAAAGCTCCGAACAGCTGACGGCAAGAGGCGCACAAGCAGCACAAACATCATGTGTACATATATATATATATAACCATATATACATATATGAACTTCCGTACACTAGATACAGAATCCTTTCGATCTTAATCGTTCGGCCCAGCAGGGATTCTCACGTGGCCCAAGTCCTCAGCCCAGAGGCCTGACACAGGAGCGGTCAAAGTTCAGGGTTTAGGACAGGTATGCGCTGTCTCGCCTGAGGGTGCATGTTTAGGGTTTAGGGGTGTAGGGGTTTAGGGTTTAGGGAGGGAGATGTCCGTTTTGGAGGGGTAGCCGCATGGCAGGAGCTTCTTCTTCTTCTTACAGGCATGCAAACACATCTATCCATCTACCCATCTATCCATCTATATATCCGTCCATCCATCTATCCATCTATCCGTCTATCCGTCTATCCGTCTATCCATCTATCCATCTATCCATCTATCCATCTATCCATCTATCCATCTATCCATCTATCCATCTATCCATCTATCCATCTATATATCCGTCCATCCATCTATCCATCTATCCATCTCTCCATCTCTCCATCTCTCCATCTCTCCATCTCTCCATCTCTCCATCTCTCCATCTCTCCATCTCTCCATCTATCCATCTATCCATCTATCCGTCTATCCATCTATCCATCTATCCATCTATCCATCCATCAATCTTTCCATGCATCCGTCTCTCTCTCTCTCTCGCGCTTGCTTGCTGCGGGCCTCAAAAGGTCACCTACCTTGGCAGGCTCCCGCGTGTGTTCGCTCAAGACATGGAGGTTATGCGAGTTCGGCTGGACGGCAGTGGTCATGGTTCTGCCATGGGGTTTCGCCTTCAGGCCTCCTCAACGTCCTTGCTGGTCTCTGGTTGCCTTGGGCTGCTGCTGCATTGCTGCTTGACCGGGTTGGCTGCTAACTGGATGCCGACTGCGAGCATTCCCCTGGCGGTTGCTCCGGGTGACGGAACACTGGCAGATCTCGAAGCTCTTGGCCCGTCACCATCTTTCCTTCCCCAGGCTTCAGGGCACGCCCCCGCGGGAGCAGCCCGTCTGTGGGAGGGATGCACGGTTTCACATGCAAAAGAACTCTGGCACTCCACGGGCGGGGCTTCTGACTGTGTACCCCTTAAGCGTCTGAAATGCCCCGTAGAAGACCGTTACCTCGCTCTCGCCCCGACTGCCGAGCACTGTACTCTGTGGTTCTTCCACCAAGTCCATCTCTCGCTCTGACCCTGTCTCTTCCCCCTGCCTGTGTTCCTTAGTAGACAAAGTTGACATCATCAACATCTTAGAGCATGGACAAGATATACGTGGACAATCTCCAAGGAACATCCCCCGCTCTACAAGTCTTGCCTGATATTTCACAAATCAGCTTAGCATCACACTCTTTCTCTCTTTCTCGCTTCACTCTTTCACTCTTTCTTGCTTGCACACTCCTCTCTCTTTCTCTCTTTCTAGTTCTCTCTTTCTCTTTCGCTCCTTTTCTTTCTCGCTTTCTCTTTATCTTTCTCTTTCTCTTTTTCTTTCTCTCTCTTTCGCCAGGCTAGGGACAAGGCTTTCTCTCTTTCTTTCTCTTTCTTTCTCTTTCTTTCTCTCTCTCTCTCTCTCTCTCTCTCTCTCTCTCATTGTGCCGGGCGTAAGGGGTCGCTCACGACCCACAGGCTCTTGGCCCGCCCGACCACCAATTTGCTTATTTAGCGGTCGGCTTTGGGGGTACTCCAGACTGTGGCAAGGAACTACCGAGTGGGTTCGGTGTTCCTGCACTGTTTCTTTTCTTTCTACTGGGCTTAGGGGTCACATCGTGACCCTCAGGCACTCGGCCCGCCCAACCACACCATGTTGTTATGGAGTGGCCGGCTTTGGGGTTTCAATGACTGCTGTACTGAACTACATGGTTTGCTCCCAGCCTCTCAGTTGCGAGCCCCCTCCCTGAACGCTACAACACTCCCAACGTGCCTCGTCCCCGCGGCATTCGTCAGGGGCTCGCAATTTGAGGCGTTTCGGTAGCGCTCCCATGCATCGGCACATGCTGGTTGTTTTCAAAAGTACAATGTCACACAGAAGCACAAGGCCCCAATAGCTCAAAGGATCTTCCCCCGCATGTGGCATGCGATGCTGCCTGTAATACCTGTAACAGGTGCAGTGCCGGTTGAATTCCCCCCCCCCCCATGGTTGGTTCGCTAGGAGGCAAGGCCGTGAACTAGGCGGCAATAGGTGGATCAGACATCGTCGGTTCGCGACGGAGTTGCAGTAAATTGAGAATGAAAGGACAAGACTTCGTCGAGTAGCGACGGTGAATCATGATGAAACTTTCCCCCGTAAAGGTGTTATAGTACATGTTGCAAGTCCCCCGGCAGAAGGAAACAAAAACAGTTCAGGAAGGCTAGCACCGAAACTGAGAACAAAAAGTGTTCTTTTCCGCAGTGCTCACTGGTCTTCAGGACTCGACCTTGCCGTGCTCCTCGTTGGTGTCGTTGTCGCCCCCACGGTCCAGCTCGTCAGTTTGGTGAGGCTGCCCCTCTCGCATGTCTCTGCTTGGTGGTAGGGCTCCTCGTCGTCGGGCGTGTGGTCCTTCTACTGCTTCTTTCTTCTTGTGCGTTTTGTTCTTCTTCGCTTGGTCCTTCTTGTGCTTCCCCTTCTTCCCCTTCTTTGCCTTTTTGCTCGTCTCCGTGTCCTGCGTCTCTTTGGTCCCAGCGTCTTCCAGTTGCTTTCCCCCGCTGCCTGTCTTCACGGCTGTCTTGAAAGCCTTCTTGGCTTCGGCTAGGAGCTCAGCAACTTTCCACGGGTGCTTCCCCACATAGATCCGCAACTCCTCCTACATATTGGGGGTTGCGTTCCCCCACCAGATGTACGAGCTCGTCAGCGCGCCTGGCAGTGTCTCGCCTCTCGTTGTGCCTTTGTATGTAGCGTTTGTAGTCCTGGGTGTCCTCTTCTGTCAGCTCGTAACCGCCGTGCGGTCAAAGTACTTACGAGCACGCCAATCATGGTAGATCTTTCTGTCGATCCACCTGTCCAGTGGGCTCGGTTCATATAGCAGAGCGAGGCCTCCTTCTGTCTCAAAGCGCACATATTCCGAGAGAGGTCTAGTGTTCCCCCTGGTCATTTGGTCACCCCCGGCTCCTTCGCTCGGCCCTGAGGCTGTCATCGACGCGGCTGCGTCTTCCCCACAGCGGAGGTCAGGTTCTTCCCGTACTTGTAACACTTCCGGTGGAGACCTTGTACTTGTAGCACGTGGGGCCACTGTCGTATGACTTATGGCGGAAGGGCCCCTGCAAGCAAGCTTTGCAGGTTACCCATTTCTCGCAAGACCTCTGCTAGTTTGCACTGGTCCTCCCACGTCGTATTGACCTTAGCAGGTTTAGCTGAAGGGAACCTCGGGTTTCTTTTCTCTTTCTTTCCTTCTCCCGCCCTGTCGCTGGGGTCCTTTGAAGAGCTCGCCATCGAGGAAGACGTGGTTCAAGTAGGGTGTGGAGATCACCAAGAGGAACCACCGTCAAGTAGTATGCGCCGTCCCCCTACTGGCGGGCCACCGAAAGAGGGCCGCGGTCGGGCTCGGGAGAAACAAAGCGCGGAACGGGCCTCTTAAGCCAGTGGCGGCAGGCGTGGAGACTCAAGCACCGCTGGGAGAAACAGGAAGGCTCCCCTGGAGGGCACAGCTCCAGGTTAACCCCTTGTCCCCCCCAGCCGGGCAAGAGGGCGGCAGAGGCCCCCAAGCACAGGTGCAGCACTTGAGCCAAAATGGCTACACTGTCTCTCTCTTCTTTCTTTCTGCAGGGCTTAGGGGTCGTCCATGCGACCCTCAGTCCATCGGCCCGCTCTCTCTCTCTCTCTCCATCTTTCTTTTGACAGGGATATGGTGAAGGGGTTTTACCCCCAGCACCACGCGCTTGTGTGCCCCGACAGTTGCGAGTGCCAGAAAGTTACATGCAAACCACGGCTTTGGGAGCTCAAAAGGACGGGCTTCCCTCGGCAACTGGATTCGGAGAAGGAGAACAAATAAAGACAAAAAGTGAATGTAATCATATCGCGGGATGTAATCCGATCTGCGTGGAGCTGAAGATTCGGATTGAGCTTGGTTTCGAAATCTTCGTACAAGAGGCTCTCTTCCTTCCTTCCTTCTGTCAGGGTTGAGTCCGCCAGGCGGACCCGGGCCTAGGCCCCCCTCTCCCTGCCTTGTCGGTGGAAGAGGGCTTGTGGAGTCCGTAGTAGGGGCTGTTCCCCAAGAGGCTCTCTCTCTCTCTCTCTCTCTCGCTCTATCTCTCTTTTTTAAATGCACCAGGCTTGAGGGCACGCCCCGCGGGGGCTTTTTATCTTCTTTATCCCCTCTTTTGCTGCAGCTATCACTGGCGTTGAGAAGGCCATGTTGGCTGGGGGCGGGGTATCGACTGTGACCGAGAACCAGGCGGGATGACCACCCACCACTTCATGACCTAATACTAATGTAGGAACCTGATTAAGAAACCTTGGGCCTTTATTAAGGCTCCTCATCAAGGGTTATAAGCCCAGGGGTTCTTAATCAGGTTCCTACATTACCCCCCCTGCTGCGGCCATCGGTACCCCAGAACAATTTGGGCTCGACAGGTCCTTCAACCACCCTAGACTCAGCAATTCAACGCTACAAGCAACTCCACCATATGATCCCGCTGACCTGCTCAAGGATTGCACAGCAGCCTGCTTATACGCCACAAATACTATACCCACATAACTACAAGGAAGGGTCTAGAGCCTAGGGTAGCTCTCTCTCTCTCTCTCTTCTTCAGCACGTGCTCTCTTGGTGGCTTGCATTAAGTTGCTTGTGCGGTGTCCGCTGGCTCATACCCGATGTGAAAGCAGAACACGGGCAAGCGACCTGCCTTGCATCAGGCCGGATTTCAAACATGTGTCGTGGAACACGAGGCCGCAATGACCGCGACAAAGATGAGCATGGCAGCATAACAACCAAAGCACTGAACCTGGACCGAACGATTCTGCGAAACATGACTCCCGCAAGTGCCTAGGGCCCATAGACCTACTGCAGCTGACAACATGAACGCGTGCGCAGCAGGTCTTCGCAAATGCAACCAGTGCAAGCACATGGAAACGCTCATACGCACACCACATCTGAGCATGTGTGCCCACACACCGGCATGCAAGTGTGCCTGTGCAGGTATGCAGCCGAGCGATGTGACCAGACCGGCACACCCGATGTTCAAAGCAGTTGCGACGTGACTTTGCAACATCGGGTAATTGGAATTTCTGCCACTTGTACACTTGCCTTTGGCGACCAAACACTCATCCCCATCCATACGGCCCGCGCAGGCCGCACGCTGATTTCGACTGCACATGTTCTTATGAACGCGAGATTGAACTGAATCATGGATTGACCCAGGGCCCCCGGTAACGGCAGTCGGGAAATGGTCAGACTTTGGTCGCTTGGTGCCAGAGTTGTTTTGCAGGTGGGATGGGACGCAAACACCAACTGCTAATGCATTGCAGGCAAGGGAGTCGCTTTTTCTGCTCGACGCAGGGATACTCATCGCAGTATCGTTTCTGAAGACAGAACGTCTCTGTGCTTTTGGCTGTTCGGCCGGGCCGGGATTTTGAGTGTGCTGTAATGGAATGTAATGGATACCGGATCCTGGCCATACAGCAGCATCCAGCGGACAAGTTTTGTATTCTGCCCTGCAGCTGTGACCCAGGAAGTTGCTCGAGCGTCTAGCTGTGACTTCAAGATGCTTGGAGTGCAAGGACTCTTAATCAGACTCTGCGGAGGCCTGCAACTCCAGTAAAGTCGTGCCCCGAAGACGGGCGGCAGTGTGTGAGACATTTATTTCTTCAAAGTGGCCACGGCTCCCTAAAACGGGATGACGGGCGCACGGAAGTCCTTACATGTCTGCTCGAGGTGCACCTCCATGGCTCTGATCAAGGTCCTCAACTCGTAAACCTTGCATACACGTACTTCAACAACACAAACCATGCCATCAAGAAAGCTCGCACCAACAGCTCATGAGGGTGCTGAGCTAGCACTGAAGTGTGCGTTTCGCTCGTCGATAAGACATCGCTTCCTACTTGAAGACTTGGAATGACATGCCTGGGATCTGCAGAGTTCAAGGTCCGGCTAATCCCAGTCTTGGCATCTCTGCACCAAGTCTCCAAAGTTTCGGCCTGCGGGTCGGAGTCTGCGGGAATGTCAGGCACACGCCTGCCTTCGTAGGCACAAGCCTTCAAACAGACTCGCGCTCTTTCGATTGGTTTCTCGAAAAATTCTACTGACGCGTCTCCTTCTGCCATTTTCAGTACCCGTACATATCTGATGTCTGCTATCCTGCTGTCTACCGGAACTCAATGATGCTGCTTGCTTTGCACGTGGAGGAGAGCGGCACACTGTCGGCGAAAAGCTTAGTGGGTTGTGCTGGCCGGCTTCCGGCGGGAATGACCTGCACTCGTCATGTGCTGTACCTTCCGGTCATGATCGACCCTCAGCAAGTCGAGGGGATGCCAAACTCGCAGCAATCGACTACAACACGGACTGTTGCAGTTCGGGGCTGGATGGCCGATGTGGCAATCTTCCTCGACCCAGTCAGCTGGGAAAATGCCCCCCCATCTGCCTCAGCAGCAAGAGCAGCACGAAGGACAGGCTGGGTACTTTTCAGGACCCCTACCGGAGCTTGGCGATTCTGAGCAAATCATCAGTGCTGGGGCAAGGCAGGCAAGCTGCAACGCAGCACACCCAGCACAGAAAACAAGGTTGGCTGTGCATGCAGCAGGAAAGACGACAGGAACTGAAAACAAAAACCTTCCACTTCATGGTGCAGCAGACGGGCACGAACGTGACAGCTGAGAGGAAAAAGTCTGCCCAGTTACGACTTTCCGTTCATGTCAAACCTGCCGGTGTGCACACAGTGAATTTTACAAAACAACGACGGATTTTTTTGAACTGTGTCAACTTTGAACAGTATTCTCGAATGTCCTGCCTCCTCCGGCACTACGGCGGAGGAGGCACCGAATGCAAACCCTGAACCCACTACTTGCTACCATGGCAAATAATAAGGTTGGAGGGATTTCGCTGAGGGAACTCTGCAAACCGCTTGGAGCAAAAAAATTGCTTAAAGTACAAGATTGTTCCGCCTGCGTGGAACGAATTACTCCCAGAACCATAGGTTTGCCTGCACGAGGTTCATCTTCTTCTGGGTTTTGGGTTTCGGGTTTAGGGGTTTAGGGTTTAGGGAAATCAAAGCTACAGGTTTGCCCGAAAAAAATATAACTATCGCCTCAACCCGCAGCAGCTAACAGAGAAGCACCCTCCGTATCTGTTGCAGATGGAACGGAAAGTTTTGCGGTGCAGAGCATCTCTATAAAAAGAAAACTAGCAGATGACCTTCGGTCCATCAGTTTGCAGAGTGCGTCACCAGATCCTCAACTGAAACATCTTCCCTGAAATTTGGAAGTCATAGCAACACTGCAACACCATCACATACATAACTACATGCACAATTAGAAGCGCAAGCTTTCGGCTGGGCGACGAAGTTCCATGAACTCACGCAGGAAGGTTGGCGCCTGTGTAGATCGAACTATGGCGATGTCAGGTTCGCAACTAAGAACATGCTGCAGATTGCACGATTTGTCTTGCTAACAGCTTGTGACAACGGGCTGCTGCCACTGGGCATCAATAATGATCTGAAGCTTCCGACCACCAAACCTGAATCCACATCAAAACGAAATGCTACATGCACCGCGCCTTTTCCGTCACCTTGTCGCGAAATAGAGGCTAACCGGACGGTTCTGCAATCTTGGCAAGGCGGGAGATCAGGTGCCGGTGGCGTTCATAACAGTACGAGCGCTCTTGTAGCCGATGTCCGAACAAACCCAAAGCTCAAAGTTCGGGCAAACCGCTCCAAGTTTTCAGGGCTTGCAAGCCTACCACACCTATCGAGGGGAAAGACCATCGCACTTCTCCCACATCGACTGCAAGACAACTAGCTGTCGCTTCTCGCAACTACTTCTGCCCTCAGTCGAAACAAACATTGTCGATAACAAAGCTTGGCATTAGTGCACCAATGAAGTTAACTGCTACTGCTGCTGCTCCTGCTACTGCTGCTGCTCCTGCTACTGCTCCTACTGCTGCTACTGCTGCTACTGCTACTGCTGCTATTGCTACTTCTTTGCTGCCCGTGGCTGCGCCGCTGCCGCTGCAGCNACTGCTACTGCTACTGCTCCTGCCACTGCCACTGCCACTGCTACTGCTACTGCTGCTGCTACTGCTACTGCTACTGCTACTGCTACCGCTACTACCAGCACGATCACCCACACTACAACTACTACCACTACTACCATCACCACAACCACAACCACCACCACCACTACTACGACTACTACTACTACTGCTACTACTACTACTGCTACCACCAGTACTACGACTACTGCGTACCTACCACTACCACTGCCACTGCCACTGCCACTACCACTACCACGACCACGACCACTACCACTACCACAAGTTCTGCTGCTGCTACTACTACTACTACTACTACTACTACTACTACACTACTCACCACCACTACTACTACTACTACCACTACTACTACTACTACTACTACTCCTACTCCTACTCCTACTCCTACTCCTACTCCTACTCCTACTCCTCCTACTACTACTGCTACTACTACTACTACTATTACTACTACTACTACTACACTACTCACTACTACTACTACTGCTGCTCCTACTCCTACTCCTACTCCTACTCCTACTACTACTACTACTACTACTACTACTGAACTACTCACTTCTACTACTACTACTACTACTACTACTACTACTACTACTACTACCACTACTACTACTACTGCTACTCCTACTACTACTACTACTACTACTACTACTACTACTACTAGCTTCGACTTCTGCCGGTTAGGGTCCTCTTCTTGTAATGGTTGTTGTCACTGCTAAGGGCTTTTGTTAATGGACTTGCGCAGCGCTTAGGCTCTGGGTGGGAGAATGTGGGATCTGGAAGCTCGGGCACGCGCCAATCACAGAAAGAAGCGCACACTTCCGTCAGGCTGAACCTCCGAAGGAGATGGCTCTGAAACTACCAAACACTAGACTCTCACGATGCTCAAAATCTAAAGGCGGTGGATAAGATTTGACTTGGCATACTTTGTTGCCATACATGAACCAACCCCCATCGTGGTGAAGCCGCTTCTCAGAACCTGCTGCGTCATGCCTCTCCACGATGTGCTCGCAGCCAAAAGCAGTAATGGATGGCCTTGTATAGACAATGAGGCGCGGTAGTACTCAAGCTCTGAGCATCTGCCTCAGCAGGCAATCGCTGCACGGCCCGCAGGCTGAACACATAAATCTCAAGCCGTAGACAGCTTGACCCCCTAGACGCCAGTCTTGGAACCTTCCAGCACAATGCAAAGCAATCCAGCGCCACATCACTTAAGATGGAAAGTCTCAAGGGATGAGGAACATCCGCAGGGCTGAGGCACTCGGGAGACTGTCAATATATGCTGAAGACAAACCCAACCAATCAGGTGCGTGGGTTCTCGGAAGTGGACCCAACCCGAACAAGTCAAGTCGAGACTATGTCATTGCTGCCACAACCTTTGCAGAACGTGAGCAAATGCTGTGCATCAACACGATCATGAAGAGCGTGAGATTTCAGAGCCCTCACTCAGAACTCAGTACAATCCATCTTCTTTGCCACTAGAGGTGCCGCAGTCCATGCCGGAGATGCACTGCCAGCACCTGAGGTCTGCGAGAATCCGTGCGGCTCATGTGCTTTGCATGGCCGGAACATGCTGAGGGAGGCTGAGGGCACAATGGTCTCTGCTCCGCCTGCCGACCCAAGCCGTAGAATGGCACACTCGACACACGTCGAAAGAAAGCCCACCCTTGGTGGGAATGACGGACATCATATGCTTCATGCTCAAGCCGAAGCCCAGACCCAACTGGCAATCTGTCAAGGCACGTTCGCCCTGCCCTGGCGAAGCAATTGTCTGCCATGATGTTCCTTTGGAGGACGAGGAGCTTTCTACATCCTCAGGATTTGGCAGCAGAGGTCCACATATGCACCCCGAACCGTTGCAATTGGACAGCTGCCGAGACTCTGACATGTTTGAAGCTATGAGGCATGACAGCTCAGTGCACATTTCTCTATGCTGTACGTAGACAATACAACCATCAACACGGCAGGCGATGAGGAATCTGACTAAGTGTCCGCCAAGCCGGCCGGAGAAGACACGTCACCTCGGAGACTCAGAGCATACAACAGTTCCAGGGTACGGTATTGAAGGATGTGTCGTGAGATGGTGTTGCTCTGCCAAGTCACTGTCGTCTGACGTGCTCACGGCTGCATTCGAGGCTGTCGCCTGTGCCAGGTGCACATCCAAAACACTGCTTTGGGTAGGTTAGACAGCCTTGAAGATGCTCCGCTGACTTTCGGCGGGTGAAGCTGATGGGTTCAGTAGCCGGCATGTCTGGGGAGTTGAACTGTTGATGAGTACCTCACGAGAACATCACCGTTCGTTCAGAGGCACCTTGCATACGTCGACAGGCACAAACCTTCTTTCGATGAGTTGTTGTACTGCAACCACTTGTGCAGTAATCCTATGCTCCACCTAGCCCTTCCATGCTTTGAAGACTATTGTCAGTACTTCTGGTACTCTCGCTTCGCATGCCATCCCTTTCTGACTGCTTTGACCTTTCTTGATCAGTTCTCTCCTTGTATTCTAATGACTCCTGTTCCGCCATACTGCGCCTTTCCGCCCCCTCGTAAACTTCCCACTAGCACTGTGCTTTCCGTTTGTTTTCTTTTGCTCGCTCTTTTGGGTCGTGTCGCTCGCATCGCTCTTCTTGATCTTCCTCCCGTTCATCTTCTGGTCATTTTACTGTTCTTGCAGCTACAAGTCTCCCTGCTCCCCTCCTCTCACTGTTGGGCTGCCGATACCGAATGGTGTCAGGATTGTCGCCGTCTCCTGGTTCATCCTTACAGTTTTACCACTCTTTTGGCCCCCACCGTCGCACCTTCGGAGCAAGTCTCGCCGTCTCAACGACACAGGCTCCAGGCTTACTGTCCTTACGATTGCATTGTTCATCTTACCGGCCTTGCCCTAACTGCTCGAGCCGATGCTGCAGTTTCTGCTAGTGTTGTTGCTTGTGATGATAGCGCTAGTTGTCCGATTCTTCTGTCGTAGTCGTTCTACCATCTCGCTATTCCTACACATCTTGCGATTCTTCCCCGAGTAGACCTCCTTGATTTACTAGCTGGCTGCCCCGAATTATCACACCAGCAACAGGCGTGGTTTTGCTCCTCGCTGCCTTTGCTCTGCTTTGGTTTGTTACTCTTCTCTGATCTGAATGCACTGTCTTCCTATTGTGAATTTCCCGGCCCTCCGATGCCATCCATACCATAAAGAGCCAGACGGGACCGGGAAGGCGCTGAGCCCCAAGCGCTCCCTGGTTCGACGGGCAAGCTTTCTCTGCTTGAGAGAAGCACAGGCTTGAAAGGCATTGAATCTAGACGTCAGGGGAGTTGCAAATAGAGAGCTGGTGAAGCATGGTGGCGGCATGTAGAAGTTCTGGCGCGGGTGTGGGTGGATTTCAGAACTTCCGGGGGCCAAGGATAGAAGACTTTATCAAGGCCTGATGACCGGCGGGCGAGTGTAGTTCTCGGTAGCCGGCAATGCCTTGGCTTCCGTGCAGAGTTGGTGTTCGATGTCATGAAGCTTGGGGGTTCAAGAGTTGGGATGCATTGCTGAGGATTTGGAGCTCTTTGCGACATTCGGGCTTCCGGTTTCACATCATCCTCCAAGCCGAGGCACTGCCACCCCAACTATTCGCATTGCCTCCGCGTGTATTGCCTTCGCTGGACAGCCAGAAGAGCCACGTGACAATTTGTCTCGGGACATTGCTTACAGCATGGAAACATATGGAAACTAGCAGATTCCGGGAGCACTGCCCCGCCGACTGACCAGAAATCGCAACCCAAAGCAACCACAAATTTCGTTGGTTGGTTGAATGCGGTGATTCTGAAACGGTTTCAATTCATCGGACCGTAGGAATCTCTGGTGGGTCAGACCTTGCGAGCAGGAGAAGCAAGCACCCTACCGCATCCCCCGCAGCAGAGAAGGGGAGCTGCCCCGACAGGTGAGAGGAATTGACAGGGCACTGTCATGCGCAAGCTGACACGCCCAACTCTTTGCTCGCTGTGTACGTCAAAGCCACAGTTTCTGCTGAAAGTTGCATCCTATGCTCCGCACGGGCGAGAGGGCTACGTGTGGGTGTGAACACCTCGAAGGAACTGAAGGACAGCCAAGCGAGCAAAACCCGAAACCCCGTGACGTTTGCGCGAGAAAGCAGCATCGTCTCACACAGAGCGGTATAATGATGCATACCAGAAGTCTAGAAGGTGCCAACTCGACAGTGCCAGTCCCAGGAACTGCGTTTCGCGCAGGCCGAGGTGCTGCCATTCGAGGAACCTGTGTTGTCGCCGTGATGCTTGCCTTGTGATTAATGCACGAATGCACAACCTGTTGGCTTGATCTGTTAAAAATTGTTATCCTGCTCGATAATGACGACTGACAATGCGCATTCCGAGAATGCCAAGGCTCCGTGAGGCCGGGAACTTGATGCACTTCCGTGACCTTGCGAAACGCCGCGGGCACGCGTCACAGCCCTCCCTTATTTTCCCTATGGTTCCTGTAAGGGGTTCCTCAAAGGGAGCTGGAACTCCTTTGCAGTACATCTCTGTGAACTTGCAGGTGCAGCCACTACGTCTGCACACGCAAATTCCGGCAAATGCGACCAAGGTACCCCTGCAGCCGGCGTGGCCAAAATGACCATAAATATGAAACAGTGCGAACCACTGTAACTAATTATCCAAATCCGTTTTCATAGCATGACAAATCACTTCCGAACTGATACAAATTGCCAAATACCACCTCACTTCTGCTTGATATTGCTTGTCTCTGAAACGTCTAGTACACTTGTACTTGCCGTCATTTACGGCTTGAGGCCCAAAATTCGATTGCACCAAGCCGCTAGAAGACGACGACGCCTGTCCGTAGCCTCTGCCTCAACAATAGAAACCCGAAGAGGCACAGCTAAGAAACGTCTGCAACTACTCTTCAGCTCCAGAACGAATTCAAACCACACAAAGCAAGATTTCTGGGAGGACCTGCGCAATGCATGGCCTTGACTCCCCTGCTTTAAGTGCCAGGCTGGGAGGTGTGCGTTGTTGTGGAGATGGAGCCTTTGACTGGATGCAAAACAAGGACGGAAACAACACGTGAGAGGCCCTCTGAACCGAAGTTTGGGTTTGAAAAAAGCAATTGAGGGTTTGCTCCGAACAGCGGCTCTCAAGTGAACGGCTTAAACACAGGTAGGCTGGTTGTTTCGGCCGAGGAGCACTGGACAACAAGCGTTTGCTCGCCTGCACGTGTCACACAGCATGGCCTAGCTTTCTGAAGGTGCAAGGTGCTAAAAACCCGCAGCCCAAGCTCAGCGGGAGCTCCGCAGCCTCTGCCAACAGATCCATTGTGACATAACGCGTAGTTGCCTGCTGTCAGATGGATCGGAAAGGGCAGGAGCTCTCCCTGCGAAGCCTGCCCTACACGGGGTTTTGCTAACTTGGTTCTGCTGGCACAAACCATTTCATGGGTGACTTGACACTCCGAGGTAAGCGTGTTCAGCAGCGGGTGGGGACACGAGGTCTTCTTGCCGACAATAATCAATAAAACTGCAGCGGAATGGAATACGGTA
The DNA here is from genome assembly GCA_003297005.1 of Symbiodinium sp. clade A Y106. Lineage (NCBI taxonomy): Eukaryota > Dinophyceae > Suessiales > Symbiodiniaceae > Symbiodinium > Symbiodinium sp. clade A. The sequence continues at coordinate 49,535 of BGNK01001060.1, forward strand.
CTGAGTGGCCTGGTCACCCCAAACTCTAAGCCCAAGCCCATCCTTCTGAAGCTTACTCACATCTGTGGTAATAGCAGTAGCAGTAGCAGTAGCAGTAGTAGTAGTAGTAGTAGTAGGAGTAGGAGTAGCAGTAGTAGTAGTAGTAGTAGAAGTAGAAGTAGCAGTAGCAGTAGCAGTAGCAGTAGCAGTAGAAGTAGAAGTAGAAGTAGAAGTGGAAGTAGATGTAGAAGTAGAAGTAGCAGTAGCAGTAGAAGTAGCAGTAGAAGTAGAAGTAGTACTAGTAGTGGTGGTAGTACTACTACTACTACTACTGCTACTACTACTACTACTACTGAAAAGGGCACCTCGCATGCACCGTAGTTCCGTTGCCTTACGAGCTTGGTGAGTTAGCTTCGTACTGCCGCAACTGCTTTTGCCAGTCAAGCAGACACTGCCGTTGTGTCTGCCCCTCTTGTAGTTCGTAACCTACGCTAGCAAAGCCATACCATAAAGGTAACCAAACCGCGGAGCCTGTGCTCTAGCAGCGCAGGCAGTTGGGTAAGCCATTGGTGCAGCAGCCGAGCCCGCAGTGCTCGTGCTGGGACTGCAGCGTGCACCGCCCGCCGCGCGGTAAAACGGGGTTGCGTGCTTGGTTGGGGGTTTGGGGTAAAGTAGCTAAGCCACTACTTGCTCTTGCTGTCTTTCCTANTGCTGGGACTGCAGCGTGCACCGCCCGCCGCGCGGTAAAACGGGGTTGCGTGCTTGGTTGGGGGTTTGGGGTAAAGTAGCTAAGCCACTACTTGCTCTTGCTGTCTTTCCTAAGGGTTGTTTGTCGGTGGCATTTGCCACTCTCTTCACTACTACTACTACTACTACTACTACTACTACTACTACTCGTCGTAGTAACAGTAGTAGTAGTAGTCGTCGTCGTCGTCGTAGTCGTAGTCGTAGTCGTAGTGGTAGTGGTAGTGGTGGTGGTAGTAGGTACATAGTAGTCGTAGTACTGGTAGTGGTAGTGGTAGTGGTAGTAGTAGTAGTAGTACCAGTAGTAGCAGTAGGAGCGGTAGAAGTAGTAGTAGTAGTAGTTGTTGTTGTAGTCGTCGTAGTCGTAGTCGCAGTCGTAGTCGTAGTGGTAGTGGTAGTGGTAGTAGGTACATAGCAGTCGTCGTACTGGTGGTAGTAGTAGTAGTAGTAGCAGTAGGAGCGGTAGAAGTAGTAGTAGTAGTCGTCGTCGTCGTAGTCGTAGTCGTAGTCGTAGTGGTAGTGGTAGTGGTAGTGGTAGTGGTAGTAGGTACATAGTAGTCGTAGTACTGGTGGTAGTAGTAGTAGTAGAAGTAGCAGTAGTAGCAGTAGGAGCGGTAGAAGTAGTAGTAGTAGTAGTAGTAGTAGTTGTTGTTGTTGTAGTCGTCCTAGTCGTAGTCGTAGTGGTAGTGGTAGTGGTAGTGGTGGCAGGTACATAGTAGTCGTAGTACTGGTGGTGGTGGTAGTAGTAGTAGTAGCAGTAGTAGCAGTAGGAGCGGTAGAAGTAGTAGTAGTAGTTGTTGTTGTTGCAGTCGTCGTAGTCGTAGTCGTAGTCGCAGTGGCAGTGGTATTGGCAGTGGTAGTGGTAGTAGGTACTGGTAGTAGTAGTAGTGGTTGTAGTAGTAGTAGTAGTAGTAGCAGAAGTAGCAGTAGGAGCGGTAGAAGTAGTAGTAGTAGTTGTTGTTGTTGTAGTCGTAGTAGTACCATTTTGTCAAATCGGCACCCCAGCCTCGAGCACGCTGATCGGCTTGCCGTTCTCGAAGACGCGAGGCGCATGGGGATTTTCCACTTCCTTGAGTCCAAACCTGCGCATTCTGGCAGACTTGGACTACTTCTACTATGTTACTACTGCTGCTATTGCTACAGCTGCTGCTAGAGCTGCTGCTGCTGCTGCTACTGCTACTGCTACTGCTAATGCTACTGCTACTGCAGGAACGCGCATGAAATGAGGCGGTTTCGAGAAAGCCTTGCGCAAACATCGACATCGCTGCACAACTCCGTTGCAAATCCCTGCCGGGTGTTTTCGGTAAACAACTCGAAGACCCTTTCGAACCGCAACTTGAAACCTGCGGCTGATGCATCAGAAAGGCATCAGTTTCCAAAATTAGGGAGTCGAAAAGCAGGGAATTTTTGAAAAGATATGACAAAGCCAAGGCACCGAGCAACGAAGAAGGCCAGATTCGGCCCCAATCCTTGAATGTCTGCCTGCAGCTAGCACGATAACAGTTACCAATACTATTTTTAGGGGGTTCCTTATTATAGTTATAGTATAATGGGCCATTCTAATTATTAAGTCTTGCACTCACACAAGCCCCTTGCAAACAGCAGCAGGCCAGGGATGTTCTTCGAGCAGTTATTGCGACTGCATTTGCAATTCTACAGCTCCGGTACGCTCCTGTCGTTGTGCATGACTTTCTGAAGTCACTGAACTACAGTTATAAGTTATAAAGTTATAACCACAAAACTAATTAAGGTGATGTGAGCGCAAATCAGCCCAGATCGGATGCCAGTCGAAAAGGAATTGGGAGATTGCGCGCCTGTGACACGCGCAGGGCATGGCCCAACAGCGGATGGTGAGACCCGCTGGCGAAGTACTGCAATGCACTCCTGCGCTGCACCATGCATCGCGCGATATTTCCCATCACTACGTCCACCTTCCAATTTACACCTATTCAGCGCAATTTTTATGGGGACAGCAGCAGATGGCTCGCCCTGCACGTAACCTGCATCAACATACAACTACAAATTTCCCGAGTGTAAGAGGCTGCAGCTTTGCTTCGTAAACTAGACTGGAGACTCAGCTCTGACTGAAGAGTGAGCGATTGGCAAGGCTTGCCGCCGAACCGAGGCACAGCGGCCTTCAGCATGAAGCATGAGAATCTCTGCCCTAAACTTCTACAACCCGATCATCCAATGCGCCAACAGAACCCGGCGATGGCAAGCACTACCATGCAAGACCCATTACAGCCACGGCTCCGTGCTCGTGCAGCGTCCTTAGAACGGGCAGCTGGCTACAAGGCTCGGCCGACCCTCCAACCCCAACTTGCTTTCCTCATCCTGTAGTATGTAAACGTGCATAGCATACAGCAGTACTATCCCAGCGTAGATCCCCAAACACTGAAGGACAAAACAGCAAACACACAACGAACCCATGGCGCACCCCGAACGCACCCTTCCATGCTGCACACCCGCAAACACGCATGGTCCTGTATATGTCCGCGGTCTGTCGGTGATTTTCAGATGGTCTCCCGGCGATCTCTCGCTCAAGTCTCGTGGTCTCCTGGTAGTCTCCTGGTGGTTTCCTGCTGGTGTCTCTTGTCGTGCTGGTCGTTGCGGTCGTTCTACGCCTAAAAACCTTGCTGCATGCACTGGCGGAGGGATCTTATAGGATCACGGCCAAGATGCTTCCCTTGATGTACTGGCGGGATTTAGACATTTAGACATGTCGAAGCCGAATGAGGACAACGGACAAAATGCCGGAATTTTTACGGAATACTCCGCGGTGACACGAACCGGTTCCCTTTACTCCGAGCATAAGAAGGTTCATGGGGTGTACCACCGTGTTTGGGGAACCCATACGACCATATTGTGAGACTACGAAACGTGGAAGAAGAAGTGTTGCAAATGGGACAGACCGTGAGAAGATGAACAGCACGAGATCACCTCAGTAGCTGCAAAAAGCAAATTCCAACATAGTGGCATGAAGAATAGGATAGAACCTTCGCAGGCGACTGCTGTGATGAGTTAATCGAGATGAAAGGCTGACCTTGCAGCACATTGCTCATTTCGCTCGTCGCTCGATACACTGCTGCTATGTTTAAGACACAGTGTCGACGTAGTTCACAAAAGCCAGCGCCACGTTGCGATTCCTGGGACGGAAGCTGCACAAGCACTGAAGTTCACGCTGCTGGCAGTAGCATGATGGCTGACTACTACTGGTGCACTGAGCGTCTTCTGGCGATCATGGGGCATGTACACGAAGTTGTATCCACCTGGTGGCTGGGATAATCGCTCAATCGCTGCCCTCTCTTTCGTTGGCTCTCGCCAATTCTGGCGGTGGGCTTGAAGGTTGTGTCAGCGTTTCTCTGAGTCTTCGTTTTTCGTGCGGATCACCCGCCTCCGCACCTCGCTACTGGAATCTACGACAGGCAGGGGGTGGCCCGACAGGCCACTCCATGCAGCAAGCTTCATGCTCCAAACTCCTCCCTGCTTGAATGCGAAAAGAGGAGGATTCTGGTCAAAAAAGCCGCAGGAGCCCAGTGGAATTAGCAAGAGAGCAGTCCATTCATCGAATCCTGAAGATAGGGCTGCGCCTCCAATCGCATCCAAGACCTGGAGGAGCTTCTCCGTCGCCAATTTGGGTGGCAGGCGCCTACAAGGCACCGCCCGCGAGCCAGCTAAGCAAAGGACAAGTCTAAGTGCTTTTCCCAACCTTAAACTGTCTGTCGCTTTGACAACTCGTCTCAACTCTCCCACAATCTTTATCTGAGCAGGTCAGATAGCTGCTCTTCTGACCCCTGGAACAGAGATCCCCAACTTCGCAAACAGAAGGATCTGGAATACGGCAGCCAACTCCCGTGGCCTCAGCATGATTGCTGTACGCTCATCTGAAAAGTCTGAAACTTGTTCTGGAGCCATGGGCACCTGTACACACACGAAGCCGCGGGGTCTGACTGTGTGCTTCGTTCGGGCCTTGATCTTAAAAAGGCTTCACTTCGAGGGATTCCAGGGTGCGCAGTATAATATTGGAAGAGGTGAGAAGCCCGCGCCTTCTGGCCGTTCGAATGAACACCTCATCCGCTTTGCCCAGAAGTCGAGCCAGCTCACACTGCAGAAACTATCTTTGGTCGAGGATGCAATTTGAGGCCATGAGACGGGGCGTCAGCGTGACAAAACAGAACCTTTAACTTTGTCAATGCAGCAAGGTTTCCATGCAGCCTGTCAAAGCTCGACAGGCGCGTTGCTCAAGGGGCATGCACTCCTCCCACAACACGTGAAGCTGTGACTCGTCGTATGCCAGGCTGTCTGGATGTAAGCGTCCGTGACTTCAACGTGCATGCGAAAGCCCAAAACGGGAGCATTTTGTGTGGTCTCCACTTTCGTGCTGCTGAGGAGCCGACCCCAGTGCACTGTGGTGAGATAGTTGAGTTAGCTACGAGTATAAAGCTTCTAGGAGCCCGATCGTTCTACGATCCCTGGCTTTCCGACACAGGGGTAGCCGGTAGCTGCGGGAAGCTTCCAGGAAGCTCCTGACTTTTGAAATCATTGAGGCGGGCGCAGGGAGCACGTGCTTCTGTTGCAGGCTGCGGCTGCGATTAGGCTGCAAAGACCGGCAGCTTTTTGCACTGTGCAACAGCCGTCGCAAGCTAGAACCTCTACTGAGTTCAGCAGGGATCTGCTAATGAAACTTCACCAAAGTCACCAAATACTGCTCTCGTCAGCAGTGGCGCCGAGCCGGGCAGCGATGTGGCACGGGTCGCTGTCAGCGACTGACAACACTCAGGATTCCCAGATCTTGGGGCCTGGGGTGAAGCACGAAGACGCGGGCAACTGGGATCTCAGAATCTGCTTGGTGCCGCCAGCCTTCTGACCGTGGTCTTTACTGACCCTGCTCTTTAATTCGTGCAGTGCTGACCGGTTTGATCAGCTGGTCAAATGAACTTCGTCACTGTACACATGGCGCATGGCGTGAGAGCATTGGCATACCTAGTCATGATAACCATCCTAATACCGATGATGTGGAGGAAGAGGATGGTGATGCTGATGGCACAGGCGAAACTCTGCTGATGATGATGATGGAGATGGTCGTAGTGGCACTTGTAGTGACAGTGACTATTCTTCTGACTATGCTGGTTCTGCTGACTACACTGACGAGGCAGATATGGCAGATCCTGATACGGATCTTGATCATGCACGTGAAGATACCGCTGATAGTGATGATACCGATGGATAATGATGGCACCGTTACTGACGATGCAGCACTGATGATGGTGATGGATGAGGATGAGGATGATGATGATGATGATGACGGTGCGTCATGATGATGACAATGGTTCTCAATCCTACATGCCTCACGTTAAGCTTACTACCCCCAATGCTCAAGACTAATTCATGGCAAAATTGCAGCCTTCCAGCATCTGTACGTAAACCCAGGCTTCTGCCGGGCATATGAAGGCCACGCTTCGCGTGGAAGAAAGCCGCGAGCAGCAAGTTCCCAACCACGTAATCCCACAGCTACCATCAGACCCAACTCCTAGATCTGCCTGTCGAGGCCAGGGCGCTTTGCGGCTTCGTGGCAATCAGAGCCGGGAAGGTCCTACACTTTCTGCCGACATAGAAAAACTCTCGCAGGCTGAGCACCCAAACCTAAACACTCTGGGGCCGCCAGCCGGACAACACGAAGTCACAAACTGCGGGCCGCCAGCTTTGCAAAGCTTCCATCCATGTTGATCAGCTCGTAATAGGTGCCTGATTCCAGGATCCGGCCGTTTGCCATCACGAAGATCTTGTCCGAGTTCTGAATCGTGGAGAGGCGATGAGCCACGGTGATCGTGGTCTTGCCGACCCTGGCCTCCTGCATCGCTTGTTGCACCAGGCGCTCGGAAGTGGAGTCCAGAGCAGACGTCGCCTCATCAAGAAGCAAAAACTGTGGTCGACGAAGGAGGGCCCTAGCGATTGCACAGCGTTGCTTCTGCCCACCTGACAGCTTCTCTCCCCGAAGCCCGACTCGGTCGCTCCACTTCACAGACCCAGCGAAGGCATAGTCCATGTTGGCCACCCTGGCTGCATCCTTCACTTGCGCATCTGTGGCCTCAGGATAGCCATACTTTACATTCTCTTCCAGGGACACGTCGAAGAGAACCGGCTCCTGCCCTACCATCCCGATCTGCTTCCGCCAAAAAGCCACATTCAGGTCGCACAAGTTCTGGCCACCCACCTGGATCGAGCCGGTCTGAGGGTCGTAGAAACGCTGCAGAAGCTGAATCACGGTAGACTTGCCACTGCCCGAGAAGCCAACGAAAGCCACTGCCTGACCTTTCTCGATGGTGAAGCTGAGCTTCTTGAGCACGCGCACCTCGGGGCGGTGGGGATACCAGAAGTACACCTCTTTGAATTCGATGTTACCATCTCCGACACTCTCGATCTTTCCCGTCGGCTGTGTGGCATCAATCTTGGAAACTTGGTCAATTAGTCGGAAGACCTCCGAGGCGGCGTGGTAACCAGATGCTGAGTCTGGGATGAACTGCACGATGGTACTCACGGACATGACACCGAACATGACGCAGAAGAGGGTCAGCAGCACCTCATTCGCATTGAAGCTCCAGTACTGAATGCAGGCAGCACTCATCCCAAAGCCTGCAAGGTAGATGCACTGAATCATGCACATGTTCAAACCCAGAGACAGACCCAGCTTCCAGGATCTCGCTGTGTTCACCTCGGTTAGGATGAGCAACAACTCATCCAAAACTTGCATGGTGTATTCCTCTGCCCCGAGTGCCTTCACGGTGCGAATGGCCGTAGCTGCCTCGGCCGTCTGCTTGCCTGCCTTGGAGTATGTCTCCTCTGCATTCAGATCCACAGCGGTGGCAAAAGCAGCGACCACCAGACCAAGGAATCCACAAATGGGCATCAAACCTAGGAGGATCAGCGCTAACACCCAAGACCCGGCAAAGCTCACACCCACGCTGATAAGGCAGGTGAAGATGGCACTCGTCGAGTTTCCAAGCTGGATGCCCATCATCTGCCCTACGCGGTTCATGTGCCTCTCCAACGACACCAGGATGCTTCCTGCCTGGTTCTCAGGAGCATCGAAGAAGGCCATATCCATGCGGATGGTCGACACGAAGGCCATCTTGCGCAGAAGCATACAGAGGCACTCCTGCATGTAGGAAAAGAGCGAATTCTGGCATAGCACTGCCAGACCTGAAGCCAAGCCGACGGAGATGAGGCCAAGCACAGCGAGGTCTAGATGAGGATACATTGCTTCAAGGCCTTCGACTTTGCTGTTAAAGAGCGAGAGGATGCCTGCGTTGAAGAAAATAGCCTCAAGAGGCATCGTAGCTGCGTCTAGGACAATGATCATGACGACCATCGGCAACACCCACCAGTACAGCCTCATGATGCCAACGAGTCGGCACCAAACACGAGGCGTCACGGCAGCTTCCGCATCAAAAGCAGTCCCATAGAAGCTCATCGCTGTGCCACTGCGGCGCAGGGCCATGGACTTCTGCACGGTCATGATGCTCTTCATGCTCAGTTTCCGTGTCTCAGTCCGCGTCGGTGGTGCCATCGTCGGGGTCTCCTCCTGGTCGTCTGGGTCTTCTGCGTTGGCTTGCTGCAACTTGGCCATGCTGTAGTATTCGCCCTGCCTCTCAATGAGATCTTCATGGGAGCCCTGCTCACAGCAGCGGCCATTCTTGAGTACGTAAATCACATCTGAGCCCTTGATGGTGGTAAGCCTGTGGGCAATGGAGATGGTCGTGATACTCCGGCCTATGACTGTGTTCAAGGAGTCAAGGGTCGCCTGCACCAAGCGTTCGGACTCGTTGTCCAAGGCAGAGGTAGCTTCGTCCAGCAGGAGGATCTGCGGATGCTTTGCCAGGGCCCTTGCAATCGCAACACGTTGCCTTTGGCCTCCGGACAACAGCCCACCTCCTGCACCGACGAAGGTGTCGAACTCCTCTGGAAGGCTCATGAGGTCATCGTAGATTTGAGCAGCTTTCGCCGCCTCATGGACCTGCTCGTCACTGATGGAGTCGTCCCCAGCCTTCAGGTTGTTCATGGCCGAAGTGGCGAAAAGGACAGGCTCCTGGCCGACGTAACCGATGAGCTTCCGCCAAGCCTTGGCTGGCACTTGACTCAAATTGATTCCATTCACGAGAATTTCGCCTGCGCAGGGGTCGTAGAAGCGCTCCAGGAGCTGGATAGTGGTGCTCTTGCCACATCCACTCTCTCCAACGAAAGCGATCTTCTGGCCTCTCTCGACTCTGAAGTTGAAGTTGCTGAGGACCCACCGTTCCTTCCTGGTCGGGTACCTGAAGCTCACGTTTCTAAACTCGAGGGTCTCCACGGTACTCAGAGTTTCGGGGAGTGCCTCCTTGCTGTACAGGGGGCGCTCGATGGCACGCGCTTCTGCCGCTGACATCACCTCCCTCATCGACATGGAAGAGGCATAAGCTTTCGCCATTGCCGGGGCAAAGCCACTGAAAGAACTGAGCCCCGAAACACCGACCATCATAGCGATCATGACAGTGACGACATGGCTCGGTTCAAAATCCACGTTCTCCGCTGAGAGGAGGATGTGGCCGCCGAACCACAGTGCCAGCCCATAGAGGCAGGAATAGAAGAAGTTCAGGCCGCCCCAGGCGGCACCGATTTTCACTCCTGAACGAATTCCCCCCATCTTCGCCGACAAGAGCTCTTTCTCGAAACGTGTAGACTCGGCGTTTTCTGCACCGAAGGCAGCAACGGTTCGGATAGCCATCAGCGACTCCTCTGCAACCGAGGAGGCTCGGGCGAAGTTTGCTTGCTGGTCGAAAACTCCCTGCTCGACCTCTCTGCCCATGCGATGACCCAGGGTTGCCAAGATTGGAATTGTGGCACAGACGACCAAAGCGAGCTGCCATCCTGTGACGAATGCGAGAGACAAGCCAGCGATGAATTGGCCGACGCTCGAGATCAGGTAGCCGAGAGCCGTGGACATGAACATGTACACGTTCGCAACGTCAGCCTCCAGTCTGGAAGCTGTCCCCGCCGGCTCGTTCTCGTCATACCAGCTCACATCCAAGCAGAACAAGACCTCAAGGAATCCCCGATGCCAACGGTAGGCCTGTTGTGCTGCGGCCCAGGCTAGGCAGCTTTGCCAGCAGAAATTCAAGACAAACTGTGCGGCCGCAAGGCCACCAATCTTCATAAGCGTAGGAGCCATCAGGTCCAGCATGTGTTCCTTGTCCGAGCCGGCAACGGTCAAAGTGGAGATGCTGTCTGCTGTGAACATGGCAATTGCAGGGGTTACGACTCCCTGGGCTAGAGCGAAGAAGGCCCCAAAGCCCAAAACGATCTTCTCCCAGCACTTCAAGTTTGTAATAATGCCAGCACTCTTTTGATATTTTGGATTTCCCACTGCTGTGAGGTCATCCCCTTCGACCTTACCTGTCTCAACATCGGCCTCTGCCTTCCGCCCCAAAAGGACAGGCAGCGCCTGCTCGGCGGAGGCAAACTCTTTCATCACCGGTGCACTCTCAGCCATGGCGTAGCTTGGGACTGCTGGACTGCTGCCAGCGACTTTCTTCAAATTATGCTTGACTTTGCCTTTTTTATCGTATTTGAAGGCTGCACCAGGCTTGCACTGAGTCCTAGCAGATTCGACAGTTCTGGCACCTCCATCCCTGCATACGGGCGATGAAGCAGTTCAAGGAGCTAGCTGCTTGACGAAAGCTTCTCCGTGGCTGCAAGAGCACAGACGACATGCAGGCTTGCCCGGGAATCGACAAGGACAAGGCTTGGTTGCATCTATGCAAACCGCACAAGGCGTCTTGGTGGTGGCATCTGACAGGAATTTTCCGACATGCAGCTTGCGGCCGGCATTCCTTGTCACTTGGCAATCTGCCGCTATGGTTGCGTGCATTCAGACCTTGTCCAGTACAGCTGGCAGAAAGCAATGCTCAGGTTGCACTGCTTGGTTGAAGGGGGTGCGAAGAAAATGACCATGTCAGGTGTTTCACAATCAATAGTGGTCAATGTTTGCGCAAGGATGCTTTCTCAGACGAACTGCAAGGTCACAGCTATGACTCCTTCATGAAGCAGAGGGCTCTGAACAACAGACTGCTCCAAAAAAGCCCGTGCATGCCTGTCAGACAGGCTCTATGTGAAAACGCACGTGCTCTGTAGTTGGCTCATGTTGAACCTACTGGCACGATTCAGAAGGGGGCAAAGCAAAGCAAACCCATCTTATCAGTGTCAGACTGGAGGGCTAACGAAAAGGGCCCCGTGTTGCTTCCTCAGATATCAATGAAAGCACCTCACTCATGGGGTGAAACTCAAACCAGGCCAGGCAACCAACGACGGCGGGCTCGCCCTTGTTACCGCAATGCAGTTAGAGAGTGCAAGACGAGTCATGGCCAATCGAGATGGCAATAGCGGTGGCAGCGCAGAAAATACATTCCCACGATTGCGGCACACTCGCACCTCTCCGTGGCATTGTCACTACGATGACTTCCACCACTCCTCTGCTAACATGAGTCTCACTGCAAGACAAGTATCACCAGTACCACCACAAACGATCACCACCCTAAGCTCCAGCAAGCGTATCAGAGTACGGCGAGGGGAATGCTCAACTGAATCCAGAAGCTAAGAAGAAAGACAAATGCAGTCAGCAGATGTCATCAGGTTCAGATGAAGTTTCAGTTGGGCCGGCTCTTCGAAGCCGTCGCTAGATGCCGAAGGCAAGCGCTGGACGAAGGGACGGATCTGGAACAAACCAGGCACGCAGCCTGTCGTACCCACAAGGACACTTACATGATGCCATACTCTATCCATTCGACAAGGGAAGACAGCCGGAAGCAGTACGTATGTCCCTCCGCAGCAGCTAGACTACGTCCTTCCCATGCCGATGCAGCTTCCATGAAAGTTCCAAGCAGCTTCCGTGAAAGTCCTGCTTTATCGAGGGTTTAGGCTCGAAACTGGAAGCTCTTCAAGAGTGCACTGAAAAGTTCTATTGCCAGAAGCTGATGGACTTGCATAAACCACGCACCTTGGGAGAATTTTAGAGCATAGAGAAACATGCCTGACTCCCGCAACGGGTTCAGCAATTCCGCCAAGGCTGCAAAGGTTTATGAACAGCCACACAACACCAGCATCAGCAGGATTTCATGTTGAGGGCTACAGGTCTCGCAGGATAAAGCACGACCTGAATGCGGAGTCTCACGGCGCTGGTGATTCTGTGGAAGTCCAAAGACTGCATACTCCGGTAGGGGCTCTGTACAGTCCACCGGGGAATGTGCCAAGGCTGCACCCCCAGAAGAGAGACCAACCAAACCCTGGCTTCCCAAGCTTTTTGAGCTGGAACTGAGTGACCCCTGGTAAACTCAAGGCCCAGGTGAGCACAGAAATCTGTGTAGGACGAGGATCCACCTGACCGTCTGCTTTCGTAGCTCACTTTAGGCTGCCTTTCACTGGTCTTCAAGGCTCTTCGTCTTTCTGGAGTCTGGAGAGGAGGTCTTCTTGCTGGTTCCCGAAGTCTCGAACCTCCAACGGTTCCGAATCTAATATGTTCGTGCCTCAAGCTGCTTGTGACAGCTTGTGCTTATCCTCAGCACTAGACTTACAAGAGTATCTCCCTTCAAGGAGGCATCAGTCCGGCGATGGTTTCAGGAAGGATGCTCTCGGACACAAAAACTACACTTTGGCACCGTCGAAGGGTCGGCCCAGAAAGGGCCATCCATCGTGCATTGCGCTCCACGGGCACCAGGAACCTTCAAAGCCGCCCATCGGCACTTTTTATGGTTAGGCGCATGTCTGCCAAGTGAGGAGTCAGTTAGAGTGGCGAGGTCTTCTTGTGCGGGAGGCGTGCTAGCCAAGAGCTTGTGATCATCCTTTCCATGCGCAACCTATATAGTGTGTGAAATATGCGATCCTCAGCAAACCAAAAGCACTCTAGCCATGCGAGTCAATGCGGTGAGAGACAAGCAAACAAAACTTCTACCTGCCCCCCAGATGCACCTTCGCTCGTCTGACGAACGGAGGTCAGGTCTCGACCTCTCGACATCTTAGAGCATCAGGCGGCTGTTCTCGCAGGGCGCACCATTTGATCTCAAGAACAAGGGCACATCAACGAGCCGGCGCGCCCTGGGCAAAGTGCGCTAACTTCCTGCATGCCCCGGACGGACTGTATAATGAATCCTCAAGAATGAAAATGAGAATAGTATCTGTCAAAAAGCTTTTTTTGAATTGATGATCAGACTTCAGACTTTAGCTCCCACATGCATGTTGCGACCACGTGTGCGACTCGAAGATTAACATTAACATGAATCTCATATAACCCCACTGTAAGAACAGTGAAAAGTACTGACGAGGAAGCTCTGAAAATGCCAAGCAGGCAGACCCTGGTTGAAGTTCACTTGGTAGCTTTTCTGGCTTAGCTTGTGTTGTCTACCTATCGCTATCATGACTGCTGTTACCAGCGAAAACTGTAGCAGTGCAGGCCCGGCGGAACGTTTCTGAGCCGAGGCTATGACTGCGACTGCCCGCACCGCGTAGCCTTCAACAGGCAAACGCTAAGAGATTTCCAGGAGTGTTAAAAGCAAGTATCACTCACAACGTACCATCTTCCTGTGGTTTCTCGCGCAACCACCACCAAGATCATCGTCATCACGACCGTCATACTCACCATGATCATCATCATCATCATCAAGACCGTCATGTCCTTCAATCACTTTTCGGCAAAAGCAGCCCGGTCAAGCTTTTAGGATTGTGGACATGGACCTTCAGATGAAACTTGTAGCCTGGATATCGAGGCAAATACTCATAAATACTCGTCCTCGCCTGAAAGCCGTTACGTACCTATCCAGAACAGACATTAGCAACGCCTTGGAAGGCTCGTCGCAAGTTGTCGCTGTTGCTGTTGCACAGAAGCGGGCCGTGCAACCCGCGATCTCCTTTGAGTATTGAAGCCTTTGGGGTCATGGAGCTTTGCGCAATTTTTTGGAGTGGTTTCTCCAACTTTGCATGTTGCGGGTGCATACCATGAACCTATATTTGCTCTTAGGGCTTAAGGCTGCAGGAAACCCATCGGCCTTCTGGCTCTGGACGCCGTCGGGAGGCCTCTGCAAATCTCATGAGAAGTATGAACACGTTACATTCGCGATGAAGAGTCGTGCTTCGTGGCTTACGTCTTCCACCGGGGCAGCGGTTTGGGGTGGGATCATCAGCCTGGTTTCCAGATCGAAATGGGGCATTGGGAGTTGCACTGCTCGGGATAAAGCGAGCAGTACATGTGGGAGTCGGACTCAGGTCTAAAGACCCGTCCAGCTCTGCAAGATCTACCCGCGCCTTGGGATTGATCCCGACCTGTGGAAGAGGCAAGGAACGTGCCTCGGCGGAGAAACAATATACTATATTATACTATATCATACTATATTGAGCTACATTGTACTATACTATACTATAATGTACTATATTATAATCTACTATATTATACTATACTGTAATATATCATGTTATAAGTCTTAATGCTTCCGGCCTTAGACTTCGAAACTCAACAAGTGCAAGTGCCGTACCATAGCTGTATGCAGCTCCTTCTGCCGCTGTTGTCGCTGCTGCTGGTACCCCTCGTCCCCGTCCTCCTCCTCCTCCTCCTACTCCTGCCCTGCTTCTGCGGCTCTGTTTGTCCTGCTACTACTCCCACTACTCCTACTCGTACGCAGTATTAAGAGCCGCAAACACTGCAAATTCAGGAAATAGTTTGCTTGCATTGGTGTGTTTGGTATGTTTCCTGATTGGTTTTGGTTGCTACAGTTTTGTCTGTTCTGTGTTATGTTGTGTTCTCTGTTCTTTTTGTGTTTTGGTTTGTGGTTTTTCTAGGAAAACACAAAAAGCACATGGACAATAACAAACGACGAGAGTCAGAGGTGGGCGCTTTTTGCTTTTCCATGTGTTTAGTGTTTGTTGTTCTGTTGTTGTTTCGCTCCTGGCCTGATTTACGTGTTCACGAATCTTGTGCTGGTTACTTCTTTTGTTTGTGCTTTTATCTTTTCATATATCTCGAGAGTTCTATGGCGCGTTCTCTTAATCCTACTTACTCCTACCCCTACTCATCCTCCTACTCCTACGGCTACTGCTGCTGCTGCTGCTGCTGCTGCTGCTCCTACTACTACTACTACTACTACTACTACTACTACTACTACTACTACTACTACTACTACTACTATGACGACTACTACGACTACTGCTACCACTACCGCCATACTACCACCACTGCCACTGCTCCTGCTCCTGCTATTGCCACTGCTGCTGCTGCTGCTACTGCTGCTACTGCTGCTACTGCTGCTACTGCTGCTACTGCTGCTGCTACAACAGCAACGACAACAACGACCTGCCGCAGTCTTGGGCCAAGCCGCGGCTGGCACCTCACCAGGCACTGATGCCTGCGAGTCCTCACAGATGAGTTAGCTTTATGTTGGTCGTATGTTTGTGCAACCGATCACGGTGCGAGGAGCAGAAGTGCACAAGCCAACCGAGAAGCAAAGCCTGCAAAGGTCTCTTTCTCTCTCTTTTTCATGAAAACATGACCATAGGGTACTAGTAGCAGAGAACGGCACGGATGTTCAACCAATTTAAGTGGCCTTTCTGGCATGAAGTCGCTGACCCTTCGATCTTGCGCCTGTGTCTGAAGTTACAGAGCTGAAACACAAATTCATGTTTGTTTCGGAAAAAGGGGATTGGGATCGAGCGGTGGCGGGAATTAGCCTGCAAGAAAATGCCGCCCGGGGCTCCACCCATTCCCCTGGACCAGCATCACTTGTTATGCCTCTGGAAATGGGGAGATGACCTGACTGCCGGCTGGACTTCGTGTGCCACGCCGCCAACGTTCAGGCTCGCTGTCCAACCCCACGGCCGCAACCCTTCGGGGGATCGGGGAGATGCTTCTTCGGCGTCGCAGCCTGACCTAAGGTCGTTGGCCTTCGGGCTTGGGGGGGCAATGCAGAGCACCGCGTCTCTGCGCTGCTTAACGGCCCCAGGTGTCCCCTTAGGCCTCTAGTGATCCTCTGATTGCTCGCATTTGGGAGCCTGGTGGTAACGAGATCTACAGCTGCGAGCAACTCTGTAGCTCTGCATGGGTTTGCTCTTGGTGGCGTGGACTGGATGTACAGTATACAGATCCTACCACGGCTACGTCATGCTCTTTCGAGTTGAAAGCGTTTTCCGACGACGACGACGACGACGACGACCAAGTAGCAGGACGAAGTCTCACATGTATGCATGTGTGTG